>JAUELE010278927.1:0-17899 GCA_031471655.1 Diodora aspera
CAGGACTCTCGTGTTAAACTCTCGTCGTTTGATTGGCAAACTCGACACGAGTGTTTCAACTCGTGTTCTAATCAAACACCACCAATGAAATTCCACATGATGCATGAACAACACGTGATGCACGTGCACACAGAGGCTCAACTGTGTCCACTTATTGGAGTACTCACAATCAACAATTCAATTGAGATGAACACACGCTGAAAAATGCCTCCGAGGCAGTATCTGAATGAAATACAAAAAGGAGAATTGTGTGTATGATAGAGGAAGGAACACCACTGTGCAAAGTTGCCCGAATATTGGGTAAATCAAAAAGACGCCTGTGGGACAAGTACCGTCAAACGGGTAGGGTTGCAATAAGACCTGGGCGTGGTAGACCAAAATCAAAGACACCTAGACAGGATCGTCTTATTGCCTTGATGGCCATACGCAATAGGTTCAAATCAGCACCTGCTATCATTAGGCAATTCCGTACAATAACTGGACGACTAATTTCCGTATCAACCGTTAAGAGCCGACACTACCACACCCGTCGGAAAACAAGGCAGCCTGTGAAGGATGCCACCCTTACAGCTCACCATAGGTGCCAAAGATTGATGTGGACACGGCACCCGTCATCCTAGCCAAGCTCTTCATGCGGAATGGCGGGCAATATCACGTCAACCATCCGGAGGTTAATCAACAGTATGCAGTCAAGGTATCGTGCATGTGTCGCCCAACATGGTAGACACACCAGATATTAGCCTTCACGCCCGAAATGGATTTTGTGGACATTTAGAGCAATTACACATTCA
The DNA here is from genome assembly GCA_031471655.1 of Diodora aspera. Classification (NCBI taxonomy): domain Eukaryota; kingdom Metazoa; phylum Mollusca; class Gastropoda; order Lepetellida; family Fissurellidae; genus Diodora; species Diodora aspera. Next base: position 792 of record JAUELE010278927.1, read on the forward strand.
CAGTCATTTCATCAGTTCCCTTATTTTGTGTCGGTAGTATATGTATTATTACATTCATTTGGATTGTTAGCTTACCTTTCAGTGCACTTGAATCTGCCCCTTTGTGCATCAATACATTCACATCTGTAGTTGCATCCATCTTCCCATGTCTTTCCTTGTGCATACGCACTGCCCTTATACACACACATATCTGAAACAGATATATCCTTCATAGCCTGATGGTCATACAGAGGGGCAAAGGATATAGGGTTCAAATATCAGAACCAAGATTTATGTCATAATTCGAAACTGTGCCTGATCCTCCAACATGAAGCAAAACACCTCAGTTTAACTTCATTCTGCATTCAAGCACCGCTTCTACCCTATACTTTGGGTATTTAGGTGTATGTTTTTTCCACAACATAGTATTACGCCTGATAAATGTAACTCAACATATCCTCAGCCCAATTTATTTTTTCTCTTTTTACGCACCAAGTGAGATGGGTTGATCTTACACAAAGAGTACAGATCACAGGCTTGAGAAATTAACCACATCAAGCCTGGTGGTAGATGAATGGTTGGTGACTTTAAGTTTGAAAGTTATAAGACCTTAAAAGGGTTCGCCCTGCCACATGACAGCTGCCAATGTCATGATTTTAATTTAACAATTGCCTCAGTTCACACAGATGACATTAGGTTCTTTGTCGGTAATTGGTGTGTTTGAATAATTGCTTCAGTTTACACAGATGACATTAGGTTCTTTGTCGGTAATTGGTGTGTTTGAATAATTGCTTCAGTTTACACAAATGACATTAGGTTCGTGGTAGGTAATTGATGTGTTGTTAACCTTCAAGCGCTTAACAAGCGGTGCAGTTGCAAACACCGTGAGTATTTGAGAACATTGTTGATTCCACATTGTTTTAATGACAAGATAATATGTAATGATCTGTATGCAGTTCTGTACAATATATGTACATGTTATTGTTATAAGTACATGATTTCATTTCTCCAACCACAAGGGAACAGTTTTAATGGGCATCCAGTCTGAGATTGATGTAATCCGACGACTTACTTCTGTATCCAGAAAATATTGACCCAGTCTGTCCAGGAATACCAACTCCTCTTCCAGAAGTTCCAGTGAAGTATCCAGGAACACTTGTGGGTTGAATGTAAGAAACTGTTCCAGTAACCATTGGATACATTGTTGAGCCTGGATACACTGTGTGTCCTGTCCCGTTAGAACCTGTGGGGATATGGGGAGTAACTACCCTTGAAGGCAGATGGTTGCAGTCCGGAACCAAACAGCAAGGGTTGTTTGGGTCAGTCTCCAATGTACACGGGAAAGGCAGACTTGAGAAAGATTTGCACCTGTATAAACCGAGAAGCTTACGATCAACCAAAGCCAATTTACACTATCATTATATGATTTCTTGTCTTTTCTAGCATCTCTCACTCGCTCGCTCTCTCTCTTTCTCTCTCTCTTTCGCTCTCTCTCTCTCCCTCTCTCTCTCTCTTTCTTTACTAGATATAACATAGATAACATTAAAAGAATAGAGTCCCTTTTGATTTAAATCAACTTATGATCCATGCAAACACTGATCCCCAAACACTTGCACTGGTATTGATACATACAGTCTACAAGGGTTGCCAAATATGCATGTACAGTTCAGTCCACAGGAGCTTGTATAGTAAATAATAACATCCTGGATTGGTGTATCCATATGTAAGAAGAAAGGGATGTACCGAGACGACGACACCACCTTCGTTTCAAACGTTATTACATTACCAGTTATAGGATTTACTTGCAGTTGTTTAATGGACTGGTTAACATCGAATGAAAATGACGGCAACTTCGTAAATTTGTGAAGTAAAATTCAATGTGAACTAAAACGAACAACGACAACGCATGATATTTACAACTATGAAAATGTATACCTCGATAAGTACATATCCGATTTCTTTCATCTTTGATTTATTTGAAGATAAACGTATTACCTTTGATTGAGTGTGCATATATTTCCATGAAAAGTTAAATTGCATTTGAAACGAAGATATCGTCATGACCCCGTTATATCCCGTGTCGTTTATATATGGATAAATGCGTATTTTGAACCGGGCTTCTTTATGTACGATATACGCCTCTGTGGTTCAATTGGCAGTGACGTTGTCTATGTGCATTAATTGTTCGTTTGGTCTTTAAATGATTTCAAAGTTGTTAATTTCACCGTATACTGATGTAAACACAGATGGTCTCTCAAGTGTATCAGATGTTTAGTTCCATTGATATTTGGCTACTTTGAAAGAAGAATATAAGTGCACTAACTTACATGTCATTGCAGGTGTAAAGGTTATGTGATGGGTCGTCACAGACACAGGTCTTGTCACAAGCATCACTCCAGGTCTGTCCCTTTTGATATGGAACTCCCTTGTACATACAGAATCCTTAAAGATAACATGTCAAAGTTCTTGGAATATATTTCAAATTAATATCATCAGTGAGACCTAGAAAAGACAGAAATGCTACTTGGAAACATTTATATGACAAAAGGCTATGTGAAGGATGGATTACTGAAAACCTATCCCACATGTACTGTCGATGGGGAGTTTTGCTTCACGGGAATTCGGCTTCTTCTCTTTCAAACTAATGATATGGCCCCGTTCACCTCATGAATATCGTAAGAGTTGATACATGTATTTTTTCTTCACATGTATTATTCTCTGTGGAACCTAATTGCTGTATAAACATCCAGCTGACACATGGCATAGTGATTAAAAGATAACCTGAGCAAAGTTAATTATAATATCAACTCCATTTTATATCCTTGTAGTGAGTGGATGTTCCAACGATAAGCCGATACTCAAATTATTTCCTTTTACTTCACGTTTGGACATGGCTCAATTTAAATTAAATCCGATTTCAGATCAAACCTGACTGTGTGAGATGTTACCACATATTCAGTAAATCTAACAAAAACGTTTTCCTTTTATAAGGATGTGACTGATTTGGGCAAGAGCGGATCAGAATCAAGTGGATTTGACTGTTGATCACACCAGAGCGTATCATTACCGAGATAAGCCTTCACTCACCAGCATTGGTGGTAGGGTGAACAACTGGGAGTTGAGTTCCTGGACCAGCCGTTGGAGTCAGTGGCGGAATGGCCGTAGGTATCCCACCAGGGAATGGTGTGGGATTAATAAAGTCACAAAAAGGTCTGTTGCAGCAAGGGTTGGTTGGATCTCTAAGTAGCACACACCGTGGAGGAAGCTGTGGTGTCACAGGACATCTACAAGTGAACATCATTAAAGGAACATGATCAAAGATGCGGGAACGCCAATCTATGTTTAGAGCTTGTATTTCTTTCCATCTAGTATTATAATACGTGCTGTATTTTTTTCTCGAGTTTTAGCGCAAACCTTTCGCAATAGTTGAGGCGATAAAGAAAATAGATATATTTTTTTTATCGTTGTTGTACTCAGACCGATTTGAACGTTTTGTTTAGTTTTTGTTCAGTCCCTTTAAGAATGCAATAACATTGTAAGATTAAAGAAGCCAAATAAAACAGGATAGGCGCTATTACACTAGCTTAAGATTCATCAATTTGGATTTTCTTTTATTGCCTAGTTCAACTTTGCATCAAACTACAATCAGTAAATATACCAGCACTGTTAAATAGGAATCTTGAAATCATTAATCAGATTCCTGATGTGAATTTGTCCGCTAAGGCACACTTTTATTAGTATTTCTAACACTAATCGTTCAATGATTTAATCTTATCATGAACAAGCTTTGAATTGAGAATGTAAGTATAGTTTCTTACTAACGTACATATACATGGAGATACTACATATGTAATGGGTACATACTTTTTAGTACATTTGTACTGGCCAGTCATGTCATCGAGACAAACGCAGTCATAATCGCATCCATCTTCCCATTTATCACCCTTTTGATGTAACTTTCCCTTGTACATACAACCTGAAAGTCAGTTACTATTACACAAAACCTTAGATGAGAAACATAAGAGAACATGGTAACGTTTGATTTTACCGTCTCCACAGGCTGTATGCGTCCCATGGACCAGGACCACACCGTGACGCATCCTAAGCATGCACGTGTTGGTTAGAGTATAGAGACAGTAACGTGACGCATCCCATGCACGTGTTGCCAAGAGTATAGAGACAATAATGTGACGTATTCTAAGCATGCACGTGTTGGCTAGACTATAGAGACAATAACGTGACGCAACCAAAGCATGCACGTGTTGGTTAGAGTATAGAGACAATACTGTGATGTCTTCTAAGCATGTACGTGTTGACTAGAGTATAGTTACATTACTGTGACGCATTCTAAGCTAGTACGTGTTGACTAGAGTATATAGAGAATACTGTGACACTTTCTAAGCATGTTCGTGTTGACTAGAGTATAGTTACATTACTGTGACGCATTCTAAGCTAGTACGTGTTGACTAGAGTATAGTTACATTACTGTGACGCATTCTAAGCTAGTACGTGTTGACTAGCGTGTAGAAACAATACTGTGACACTTTCTAAGCATGTTCGTGTTGACTAGAGTATAGTTACATTACTATGACTCATTCTAAGCTCGTACGTGTTGACTAGAGTATATAGAGAATACTGTGGCGCATCCTTAGCATGCATGTATTGGTTAGAGTATAGAGACAATACCGTGATGCGTCCTAAGCATGCACATGTTGACTAGAGTACAGAGACAATAACTTGACGCATGTTAAGCATGCACATGTTGGCTATAGTATATAGAGAATACTTTGACGCATTCTAAGCATGTACGTGTTGACTAGAGTATATAGATAATACTGTGGCGCATCCTTAGCATCCACGTGTTGGTTAGAGTATAGTGACAATACCGTGACGCAACGAAATCATGCACGTGTTGACTAGAGTACAGAAACAATAAGGTGACGCTCCCAAAGCATGCGCGTGTTGCCTAGAGTACAGAAACAATAACGTGACACATCCAAAGCATGCACGTGTTGCCTGGAGTATTAAAACAATAACGTGACGCTCCCAAAGCATGCACGTGTTGGCTAAAGTATAGCGACAATAACGTGACGCATTCTAAGCATACACGCGTTGGCGAGAATGTAGAGCCAATACCGTGACGCATCCTAAGCATGCACGTGTTGGCTAGAAAATTGAGACAGTAACGTGACGCATCCTAAGCAGGCACATGTTGGCTAGAGCATAGCGACAATACCGTGACTCTCCCAAAGCATGCATGTGATGGCTAGAGTATACCGATAATACCGTGACGCAACCAAAGCATGCACGTGATGGCTACAGTATACCGATAATACCGTGACGCATCCTAAGCAGGCACATGTTGGCTAGAGCATAGCGACAATACCGTGACTCTCCCAAAGCATGCACGTGATGGCTAGAGTATACCGATAATACCGTGACTCAACCAAAGCATGCACGTGTTGTTAAAAATATACTCATATAGATTATACGATATAGTGAACTTTAAGAAGGTTTATAGTTCGGGTTAGTATGTTATCAACCTTTTCTTACCTTTCAGTGCTGGAGAGATGTGGGTTCCGGGGGATGGACTTACAGCAGATACAGTTGGTGGATGCCCATAGCCGTTGATATAGCCATGAACTGGGGTGACAACAAAGCTGGGTGTGGGGGTAACACCTGGTGCTGGAGTTGGAACAGGGCACTTTGGTTCCTGGCAGCAAGTCGGATCGCTGGACGAAGGCACCATTAGGCACTCTGATGGGATGTTGTCGTAGCGTACGCACCTGCAAAATTGAAGTGGCTGGAAATCAGACCTTTATCCTGTATGAAAATATGTTAGAGTGTCTCTAACAACGCCCGGTGTGAGAATTATACTGTTCTATCGACGAAATTGGGTCAAATGGACATATTGGTATCTTTGGAAAGCTCTCGGAGAGATCTACACGGCTAAACTGTTCTGTCGTACGGATTCCTAATATTAAAGCCGATATCAAAACACGCCTTATACTGTCCTAGCATTTCTCAGTCAATGAGTGAGTGAGTAAAATGGTTTTTTAAATTGCAGAAGGCAATATTTCAGCCATAGCGGAATGTGATGTGCAAGAGGCACATCAGGAAAAGGGACATCCCAGGATCGATAATAAGAAAGAGAAATCAAACGATCCTCAGTTTAGATGGCTCTAACGGCAAGCATGAGGATACTGGGGTCCTATTCTTTCTGGTGTTAGAGGGACACCCCCAAGAACCCCACGGGGTCTCAGCCAGTGAGTATCTTTATTATAATTAAGTCGTTGATGTGGAAAGAGTTATTCATACATCAAAATCAGGCATATATCAATATTTAATCAATACATTAATATAGATTTCAATGTACTAAAGTTTAAATATGATGTTGTCAAGCTTCATAGGAACATATCAAATGCCATAGTGTGAAATTGTGTTAACTTCTGAGACTGAACACTTTACAAATAAATATATCATTGGGCAAATTAGATTCGTATTGCTTCTTTTATAGGATTGAATAAGGTAATCAGAACATGCGTACAAAATACTGTATTAAAATGTATAATAATAGTTTTTTTATAATCAACATTGATTTGAGACATTGATTGTGACAATCTTCAATCTGAGCATTGACGTGGCTAATCGTTCGTTTATGGTTTAAGTACAAAGTACTTTCCCCAGAAGAGCTGATACAATCAACAAGCAGTTTCTGTCATAGATTCATAGTATCATTTATTCAACTATTCCAATTAGGAAAAAAAATATCCAGGAAAATAGTGATACATACATAGCGATACATAGTGATACATAGTGATACATACATAGCGATACATAGTGATACATACATAGCGATAAATAGTGATACATACATAGCGATATATAGTGATACATACATAGCGATACACTTTATTTGGTTATTTGTATCTTTAAAGGGATTGAATTTTTTTTTTTATGTCAATGATGTCTTGTAAGCAGCTTGTGATACTGCTATATATTCAGTTTTGCTGTTTATTATAGTTTAAGGATCGATGTTTGAAAGGATTAATCCACGTTGAGTTGAATGAAAATTGAACTGATTTTCCCGCCAACAGTCAAGATGCTGACATTGATTAATTTACTGTCCATTGTGCTGCTGCCTACTAGTATTACTTTCATCAAACAAATCACCTGATTTTACAACATGAATTCACTACATGAATCAATTCAATGGGGAAGTAAACGTTCAGTTGCATGTGCGTTTCCCTTGCTGGCTAACACAAGCATTTCATATATGACAAGACGATTCCTGAAATTTAAAAGCATCTAAGTTTACTGATAAATCTTAGATGTTTAGAGACAGATATAGAGTTTAGAAATACGGTGTTTTGTTGAAACAAGGTTTTATCGTCTTGTTTTCCTAGAACTGTCTATCGATCAAGGCAAATGAAATATCAAAGCTCAAAGTTTTCTTTAATTACGGTTCAACCAATATTTCATATTGTAGGTGTGTCTGTGTTTGATATTCCCTGTACTTAACAAAACTGAGTTTAGCAGCATAAGAAAGGGAACGAATTATATATCACAAATGATATGTTCTCTAACAGTTTTTCATTGTTTTTACACCCCACATTACACCGAATTTTCAGTGGAGAACCTTACAGAAAAGAATAGAAATGAACACGAAAACCACGTTTTAAGCTATATTGTTCTATCTAGAAAAATAAATATGCTTTTTCTCGTAATAACATCATAAAACTTCCACCAAATGCATTTATGTTTAGATACATAAACAAATACATAAAAAACTATCCACTCTTCGAACTTTCAAACTCGATTTCCCACACATTTGGAAAACGAAACTTAGAACAAAAACTATGTTTAAAATGCTAACGTTGTCATACAAACACTTACAATATTCATTATAACAGCAACACTTACAGTATTTATTATAACAGCAACACTTACAGTATTTATTATGACAGCAACACTTACAGTATTCTTTATAACAGCAACACTTACAGTATTCATTATAACAGCAACACTTACAGTATTCATTATAATACTTACAGCTGTTAAGTAAACAAAACTTACAGTTGGAAAATCAAGGCGTAACCTTACTTCAAGACTGAATACATTTGAATTTTACCACACAACATTCACTGCTGTTCTGCAGTGTTGGCAAACATTCTACAGCCAAAATGGCAGATTTATTAATAATTTCCAAGATATTTTTACCTGTCCTGACATCTATAGTAATTCGTATCAGCACTTTCACAGCGACAGGTCTTGCTGCATCCGTCATACCACATCTGTCCTTGCTTGTAATACTGTCCGTTGTATACACATACGTGCAGAACACCTACATTAATATCAAAATAAGAGATACTTAATTTCAAAATGCTTTTAACTGGTTACATTACTTCATCATCTACAGATAAGTGTGTTATTGCTAACAAACTCCTTAGTTCTGTTCAACTGGGTCATCTCACATTGTTTCATTCACATCATCGAAATACATATACCAAGGCCTTCAGGGAATTTTGTTTTTATATTCAAGAGTATTTACCATGATTTTGTCAGGAAAGAATAAGCAGCTGACACGATGAGTGCAGATGCAAACTCCTCATCTTAGGATGTATGTGGTCAATAGATCACTGATAATTAGTAGTTATATCGAATGAACATGGTCGAAAACATACTCGGGTTTGATAAACAAATGATGCTAAGTTTATATCGTATCACAATAGGAAAGTACCTCAATGCACACTTATACCTTACCTGCTTGCGATAAAAAAGTTATTTCGTTAACGTGTTGACAAGTAAGTTGCCACATTATAATAACAATGAGTACTTATCATGCGCACATATCCATGTACTTGTACATGCTCAAGACGGTAGAAACTACTCAGCCCAACTCTTGAAGGGTCAGTGTAATGACCTTCATGTAATTGTCTAAAGTCATAATGATGGGTAAATAGTTAACTGAGTTTTACTGATAAAGGTTTATTTTGTCATGTGAACAGAGGAATTGCATGGTAAGAAGACGATGTTTGTTCAATATACTTACGTATGGTTTTATACTTATGGTACGTTTAGGTCTTTTCACATGTCTAGCCAGTTTTAAAGTATCGATTTTCAGCGTGTTTTGTTTTCAGCAATAAACATCCAAACACCGTGTATTGTCAAGCATTATGGATATTTCATTTAACTGCTGCCAAAAACCATAGCTTCAAAAGTACCATATTATGCATATTCCAATAACGGCCCATTCATTAGTTGGACTGAGTATGTCAGTAAATAAGACAAGAAAACATACAAACCTACTACAGGTGTTGGATGTCCTGTACCTGTGTAATATGTATAACCTGAAAGACAATATCTGATGTTGAATTGACATGTACAAGATTATTTTATGTCGTTCTTTGGGCTATATAACGGGTTGTGTTTAGATTTATAAAGGTGCTTCGAAACAAGATACTAATTAAATTAAGGAACTGTATCAAAATCACTACAGCAGAAATAATTTAAATCCGTTTCAGCTATACTCTGTTTCAATACGTACATCACATTTTGACTCTATGAAAGTCTGTTAGTGGTGTTCCCCTCATCCTTTATCTCCTGCGCCAGTGTAATATTGGTGCATCCATTGGTCCGACCACCCTTGGATGACTCAAGTGGTCATCATCGCATACGACGAACGACAAAGGGAAGGGGTGCCAAATGCACTGTTCATTAATGGCAGGTTGTAGTCGATCTTCTGCTTAATTTTGAACATTATATTTTATGCTACATAGTTCACCTCAATGTTTTCCTCGTACTCTTACTCAATGATATCCACTATAATTGTCAGTTTAATAATTCCACTCAATTTCATCCTCATCCACTTAATGTTATCTATTATTATCAGTTCCATAGTTCAACTCGATCTTCTCATCCACTCCAAGCTATGTACTATTGTCAGTTCTACAGTTCTACTCAATCATCTCCTCGTCCAGATGCTCATTGGCATCTACTATAATCGTTAGTTCTATAGTTCTACTCAATATTTCCGTCCAGATACTCAATGTCATCTGCTATAATAGTCAGTTCTATAGTGTACTTATTCAATGCCATCTACTATTGTCAGTTCTATAACTCAACTCAGTCTTCTCGTCAGCTTACTCAATATTATCTACTTTTGCCAGTTCTGTAGTTCAACTCAATCTCAATGTCTTTCCGTCCACTCAATGGTATATGTTATTGTCAGTTCTATAGTTCAACTCAATCTTCTCACCAGCTTTCTCAATATTGAATACTTTCAGTTCTATACGTCAACTCAATCGTCTCATCCACTTAGTCCATGTGTTCTACCTAAAATACGAGATATCAATCCAGGATTAACAAAATAATTTTTCTCCCACCTGGTTTCAGAGTGCGACCCGCATATGGCGTTGCTCCAGGTGAAGGAGTGAATCCAATTGGCCAGGGCGTTGGTCCTGCGTATGGTGTAGCTCCAGGCGATGGTGTATAGCCAAGTGGGTATCGTGTTGGACCTGGATAAGGTGTACCTCCTGGATATGGAATGAATCCAATGGGCCATGGTGTTGGTCCCAGGTACGGTGTAGCTCCCGGTGAAGGAGTGAACCCAATAGGGTATTTTGAGGGTCCTGGATATGGTGTTGCACCTATTGATGGTGTATATCCAATGGGCCACGGGGTAGGTCCTAAGTAACGTGTAGCGCCAGGGTAGGGTACAAAGCCAATTGGATATTGTGTTGGGCCGGGATAGGGAGTGGCTCCAATGAATGGTGTAAATCCAATGGGCCATGGAGTAGGTCCCAAATAACGAGTAGCACCAACATAGGGGGTAAAGCCAATTGGATATTTGCTCGGTCCAGGATAGGGTGTTGCTCCAGGGTAAGGTGTGAATCCAATGGGATAAGGAGTGGGTCCTAGATACCGGGTCGCGCCAGGGGACGGCGTGAAACCAAAAGGATATTTAGATGGACCTGGATAAGGCGTTGCTCCTGGCCATGGTGTATATCCTATAGGATAAGGAGTTGGTCCAAGATAGGGTGTAGCCCCTGGAGATGGTGTGTAATACAAAGGATATTTAGAAGGTCCGGGATATGGAGTTGCTCCTGGATAGGGTATGAATCCTATTGGCCAGGGAGTAGGACCGAGGTACGGTGTTGCACCAGGAGATGGCGTAAAACCTATTGGAAATTTACTTGGTCCAGGGTAAGGGGTAGCCCCTGGGTATGGAACAAAACCTATTGGATATGGCGTAGGACCATAATAAGGAGTTGCTCCTGGTGATGGAGTGAAACCCTGTGGGAATGGTGTTGGTCCAGGGTACGGTGTAGCACCTGGCCATGGCGTATATCCGATAGGGTAAGGAGTGGGACCAGGATATGGAGTTGCTCCAGGAGATGGAGTAAAACCTATTGGCCATCTAGATGGACCAGGGTAAGGGGTAGCTCCAATGAAGGGAGTGAATCCGATTGGATATGGTGTGGGTCCCAAGTATGGCGTTGCTCCAGGAGACGGTGTATATCCAATTGGATATGGTGTTGGTCCAGGATACGGTGTCGCTCCAGGGAAGGGGGTAAAACCGATAGGCCATGGTGTTGGACCAATGTATGGTGTAGCCCCTGGGCTGGGAGTAAAGCCTATGGGATACTTAGTTGGCCCTGGATATGGCGTTGCGCCAATGTATGGAGTAAACCCAATTGGCCAAGGAGTTGGTGGATAGTACGGTGTTGCACCAGGTGATGGAGTATAACCAACAGGGTAAGGTGTAGGCCCAGGATATGGTGTAGCTCCTAGATATGGTGTAAAACCGATTGGCCATGGAGTAGGAAGCTTATATGGAGTTGCTCCTGGAGATGGAGTAAATCCAATAGGATAGGGTGTTGGGCCAGGATACGGTGTAGCTCCAGGGAACGGCGTATATCCAATTGGCCATGGTGTCGGTAGTTTGTATGGGGTCGCTCCAGGTGATGGCGTGAATCCTACAGGATATGGTGTTGGTCCTGGGTATGGTGTTGCCCCTGGATATGGGCTATAGCCAATTGGCCATGGTGTAGGCCCAGGATAAGGTGTGGCTCCGGGAAATGGAGTAAACCCAATTGGCCATTTGGATGGACCAGGATATGGTGTTGCGCCTGGATATAGTGTGAATCCGATGGGGTATGGAGTTGGGCCAAGATAGCGAGTAGCCCCGAGTGATGGCGTAAATCCAATTGGATATTTTGAAGGACCTGGGTATGGTGTTGCTCCAGGGTAAGGAGTGAATCCTATCGACCATGGAGTTGGTCCCAGGTAACGGGTTGCACCAGGAGAAGGGGTAAAACCAATTGGATATTTTGTTGGGCCAGGGTATGGAGTCGCACCTGGATAAGGAGTAAAACCAATGGGCCACGGCGTTGGTACATGGTAGGGAGTTGCTCCAAGGGAAGGTGTGAATCCAATAGGATATGGTGTTGGTCCTGGATAAGGTGTACCACCGGGGTACAGAGTATGACCAATTGGATAAGGAGTTGTTGGTGTATTTGTTGATGGGATAGTTGGTAGCTTATATGGTGTTGCACCGGGGGAAGGCGTATAGCCAATTGGCCATGGTGTTGGTCCTGGGTAGGGTGTTGCTCCTGGCGAAGGCGTGAAGCCTATTGGCCATTTCGATGGTCCTGGATAAGGTGTTGCTCCGGGGAAAGGTGTGAATCCTATTGACCAGGGAGTAGGGCCTAGATAACGGGTTGCACCGGGAGAAGGAGTAAATCCTATTGGGTAACGTGTTGGTCCTGGATACGGGGTAGCTCCTGGGAAAGGAGTGAAACCAATTGGCCAGGGAGTAGGTCCAAGATATGGGGTTGCTCCAGGAGATGGAGTAAATCCTATTGGATAACGTGAAGGGCCAGGATATGGCGTTGCCCCTGGATAAGGTGTAAATCCAATGGGGTAAGGGGTAGGGCCAAGGTATGGTGTTGCACCAGGTGACGGTGTAAACCCAAATGGATATTTTGATGGACCTGGATACGGTGTTGCCCCAGGCCAAGGTGTATATCCAATTGGCCAGAAGGTAGGCACGTGGTATGGTGTGGCACCGGGAGATGGTGTAAACCCAATAGGGTATTTGGTTGGTCCTGGATATGGGGTTGCACCTAGATAAGGAGTGAAACCGATTGGCCATGGAGTTGGCATATGATACGGTGTTGCACCTGGTGATGGAGTAAATCCAATTGGATAAGGAGTCGGTCCTGGATATGGAGTTGCCCCAATCCAAGGTGTGTACCCAATTGGCCATGGTGTGGGTCCTCTGTATGGCGTAGCTCCAGGCGATGGTGTGAATCCAATTGGATAACGCGTTGGTCCTGGGTATGGAGTTGCTCCCGGGAATGGAATATAACCAATCGGCCACGGTGTTGGACCCAAATACGGTGTTGCTCCTGGCGAAGGAGTGAACCACATAGGATATTTAGATGGTCCAGGGTATGGAGTTGCGCCAGGGAAAGGTATGTATCCAATGGGATATGGAGTTGGGCCCAAGTAAGGTGTTGCACCAGGTGATGGCGTAAATCCAATTGGATATTTGGATGGTCCTGGATAAGGCGTTGCACCAGGCCAAGGAGTGTATCCAATGGGATAGGGGGTCGGTCCAAGATAGCGAGTGGCTCCAGGAGACGGTGTGAATCCAATCGGCCATCTAGATGGACCAGGATAGGGCGTTGCACCAGGCCAAGGTGTGTAACCAATTGGATAAGGAGTTGGTCCAAGATATGGAGTAGCACCTGGAGAAGGTGTGAATCCAATTGGATATGGTGTCGGTATCTTTGGTCCAGTGTACGGCGTCGCACCAAGTGATGGGGTAAATCCAATTGGCCATGGAGTTGGCCCAAGATAAGGAGTGGCTCCAGGCGACGGAGTAAAACCAATTGGCCATCTCGATGGACCAGGATATGGTGTTGCACCGGGGAATGGTGTAAACCCGATTGGATAAGGTGTAGGGCCCAAGTAGGGTGTTGCTCCTTGGTAGGGAGTGAAGCCTATTGGCCATTTAGAGGGTCCTGGATAAGGTGTTGCTCCGGGGAATGGTGTGAATCCTATCGGCCAGGGAGTAGGGCCTAAATAACGGGTTGCACCGGGAGAAGGAGTAAACCCTATCGGGTAACGTGTTGGTCCCGGATAAGGCGTAGCTCCTGGGAAAGGAGTAAAACCTATTGGCCAGGGAGTAGGTCCAAGATACGGGGTTGCTCCAGGAGATGGAGTAAATCCTATTGGGTATGGTGTTGGGCCAGGGTATGGTGTGGCACCAGGGTAAGGAGTATAACCAATAGGCCATGGAGTTGGGCCAGGGTAAGGAGTGGCGCCAGGTGAAGGCGTGAATCCAATTGGATACGGTGATGGTCCCGGGTATGGGGTTGCGCCAGGGTATGGAGTGAAACCAATAGGATATGGTGTGGGATAGAGTGTATTTCTGGGAGGCTCCACGGTTGGACAATAGGGCACTTCACAACACCGCTCCTGTGGATCTTGCATCATGGTGCAAAATGATGGTACTTGCGGATACCTGGGACACCTGTGCAAAAAAAAACGAATTAAATTGCGTATGATTATAAGGACATAAACTACCGGCCGAAAGGAACGTATCACATTTTGTCTGAACCAAAGACGCCGGAATATGTTTGAACGTTATGATAAAACATTCGCCCAAACACACCCGTGCACACATGGAAATCATTGTTTACAGGAGTCATTGAATTTCGTGCAATAATGAAAAATCGCAAAACCAGGATTTGGGGAAACAGTTCAAAATCCTCGTGCTTGATGAAAGTCGCTTCAACCTGTTCCAAAATGATGGCCGATTTCGTGTTTATTGACTTAGGTGAGATCCGCTGGCGCCTAACTGCATCCAAAATGTGCACCCTTACAGTAGAGGTGGCATCCTGGTACGGAGCGGTATTTGCGGTCAGCAGAAAACAAGGCTCGTCATCATCCGTGGAAATCTGACTGACCAAAGATACAACTGCACATTTCCTCTGTTCATTTTACAAGCTATACATATATTTGCTCTGATATTTATATACCCCTCATTATGACTTTCAGAACTTACGGATAGGTCGTTACACTGACTATTCACTATTTGGGCTGAGTATAATATATTGTTTGAATATAATATTTATTATCGTCTTGCATAAATACCATGCATAAACATCACGAATTTTCATCTGTAAAGCTTCAAAACGCCCAAACCATTCTAATAGCAATATATCTTGCAAGATACCAACATACAGTCTGGCCTTACAACGCTAGATTATTCTAATACGACAAGGTACGACACTCGGCCGGGGACAGTTGGCGCATGCAAATCGATTGGAAACTTTGAAATAAATTATTCTATTTATTCATGTATTGAAGTATTAACTGCCAATCTCATAATACTTGCCTTGGAGGTGTTTCTTTTATACATTCACCTCGAACTTTTACATTTCAGTAGACTAAGCAATACACACAAACAGATTTATGAAGACAGTTAAGTGAGGCCATGGATGATTGATAAGTGAGGTCATGATGTATGATTGATAATGGATTGGAAAACGCCCACCATCTTTGTCTCCAACGTCGCAAACACCACCCCAACATACATGGAAGCCATCAACATACAACTGCTCAACCCTTCCCTAAACAGTGACAATAGTTTCCACAAACACATCCACATCATGCACTGACTCTCTTTCTTTCTTTCTCTCTATTTTTCTCTCTCTCTCTCACTCTCTCTCTATACCATCAGCCCAATGGCGACATCATACACTGACTTTATTGACAATCCCTCTTTAAACCCACTAACCCCATGGTGACATCATACACTGACTTTATTGACAATTTCTCTCTCTATACACACTAGCCCTATGATAACAGGATACACTGACTTTATAGACAATTTTTCTCTACACCCACTGGCCCTATGATGACATTATACAGTGACTTTATTGACAATCTCTATCTACACTCACTAGCCCTATGGTGACATTATACAGTGACTTTATTGACAATCTCTATCTATACCCACTGGCCCTATGATGACATTATGCACTGATTTTATAGGCACTCTCTCTATATACCAGCTAGCCCAAGGATAAAATCATACACTGGCTTTATTGACAACCTCTCTCCATATTACCAGCCCAATAACGACATCATACACTGACTTTATTGACAATATATCTCTATACCCACCAGCCCAATGATGACATCATACACTGACTTTATTCACAATCTCTCTCTTAAACCATTAACCCTATGGTGACATGATACACTGACTTTATTGACAATCTCTCTCTATACCCACTAGCCCAATTATGACATCATACACTGACTTTATTGACAATCCCTCTCCATATTCACTAGCCCTATGTTAACATCATACACTGACTTTATAGACAATCTCGTCTTATCCCCACTAGCCCCATGGTGACGTCATACACCGACTTTATTGACAATATCTCTCTCTATACGCACTGGCCCTATAATATGATCATACACTGACTTTATTGACAATCTCTCTTTACCCACTAGCCCAATGATGACATCATACACTAACTTCATTGATATTTTTTACTCTATACACACAAGCCCTATGATGAGATCATACACTGACTTTATTCACAATCTCTCTCTCTTAACCCATTAACCCTATGGTGACATCATACACTGACTTTATTGACAATCTCTCTCTATACCCACTAGCCCTATGATGACATCATACACTGATTCCATTGATAATTTTTCTTTGTACCCAGTGGACTATGATGACATCATACACTGACTTTATTGACAATCTCTCTATACCCACAAGCGGTGTTAATTTATCTGCACCTGTTTGTATAATCAATGCAAGGAGCATTACCTTGTTAGTTAAACCACTTGTGTATATTACTGTAATATCAATCCATTACTCTTTACCTTGTTGATTCAGCCACCTGTGTATATTACTGCATAAGCAATCCATTACTCATTACCTTGCTGATTAAGCCACTTGTGCATATTACTGTATAATCAACCCACTACTCATTACCTTGTTAATTAAGCCACCTGTGTATATTGCTGTGTATTTAATCCACTACTCATTACCTTGTTGATTAAGCCATCTGTATATATTACTGCAT
>JAUELE010279038.1:0-17890 GCA_031471655.1 Diodora aspera
TTTCTTTATGAAATTGGACGGTTTTATAGCTTTACCAGTGCAGTGGTGCCTTTTGGTAGTTTGAACGAGCTTTTGATGTTTTTTTCGCACCTTTTTTAAAGAAGCCGAGGGGATATGTCATCTACTGATGACTCTTGTTAAACTGTTAATCACTGATAATATTTCACTTTTAGATATGAGTACATCTAGCTATGTAAAGTATGTCCGTCCATAAGAAGGTTTCCAATCAAAATCTGTTGCAGCTGTGTCATACTGGAAAATACCCTTAAAATAGTAGAACCATTCTTGAACATCGATATTGCTTTTCATACTTTTCGTAGGACTACTTCTTTTCAGGATTCTCCAAAATTCTCGAGATGAAGAAAATACTATTTTCTAAACGTTCCCTATTGTTATCCATGAATAACTGTTTCTTTTGTTTACACACATCTTTATAAGTATTTCGGGCTCTGATGTACGCTGATAGGGAGTTCTGCTCCTTGTTGCGTCTAAACTGATTTAACCGATAACACCTATCTTTCTTAGGTAATCAAACCACTGTTTACTAACACTGTTAAAACTGACCTTTCTTTTCATACAGTCACAAGCAGACAAAGTGCATCAGTAAATAAACTAACACTCTCATTTACATTATCTTAAACACAATCAGAAGCTTTCTCTAAAAGTTTTGAAAACGTACTCGAACACAAATTAATCAAACATCTTTCCTCTTTCATACTGTCCCACTTGAACTTAAAATTGCTAGCATTACAGTGATCAGCTAATGCATTGCCTGGTAAGAGAAGCGTCCGCAAATGCAATGCTAAAGGTAAGCGTTGTGATTCATGACGTGACATTATGTCAAAATATTCACAAACATCAAAAATATCCGTAGTACTAATAACATAATCAATAACACTGGCAGCATTATTGCATATAAATGTATAGTCACATTTCCCGTGGTCGCCCCAGCAACGCCCATTCATAATATATACATTTAAAACTGAACACATTTCGGTCATAATTATAATTATATTCACAACAGTGTCTGTGGAATATCCCAACAGACACCATTTGTCTAGGATAAAATCCCAGTATGTTGCTTCCCCACTATTCACATAATTTAAAATGTCATCATTTACGTAATCTGGTTCGAGTCTTGTACGCGCGTTAAAATACCCTCCAAAGATACAAACAGCAAGTCATAACTAGGCCTTTAGAAACAGATAAAGATGAACGTCTACGCGATGTTCTTACTGCACAGAAATACCAGCTAGGGATCGGTGATGGGAATAGATGTGGTTTGATCTGCCAGCTCTGGCAAATTACAGCCCCATGCCAGTTTTCACTTTGTGTCAGAAAATGAATGAATGTTAATTAATCCAAAAACTAGTTCAACATCAGTGAGACCTGTAACTGATAATTCTCATTTCAAACAACGTACCAAGTGACTCGTACATGTTCAGATAGTTTTTCGCTGATTCATCTGGAACAGTAAGTGTATCAAGTCAAGTAGTTTATTTCTATTCAAGGCCACAGGCCCATATACACTTCGATACGAAAACTCAAAATTGTACACAATAGTATTATATAATTAATCAAACGACAGTATCATTTACATTTTCGAGAAAACGACGTCTTAACTGTAAATATACAATACTGTTTTAAACTGGTTTGGTGTCATGACGTCACTGAATTTTAACATATTACGCAGATAATGATCAGTGTGTGGTACATTTGATAAATATTTACACCTTAGGTGATCGTACTTAGGACAAACATTAAAAAATGGTATGCATTCTCAACACTGATTTTACAAAAAGGACAGAAGCGTTGCTTTTTCGACAGTGAATAGATTCTACGTTTGTTACACATTAATTCATTCATACCAAATCTAAAATGGACAATACAGTTTCGCAGCTTTTTATCAGTTAAAGGAGAAAGGTAGTTTTCTGGAGACAAAAATGATTTGAAAGATCTATAAATATCGTATCGTGTGCTATTTTCTAAACAAGAATTACAGTGCTGACTGAACATATCTACAGCTACTTGCTTAAAAGAACGTAAACACATTATCCTATCACCAACACCTTGACATAACCATACAAAACCAAAACCAAAGTGTATAGAAAGTGTACATCTCAAATTCTGTAAATAAATAATATTCTTCAAGAGCACTCTAAGACGAGTATAACGGCTGTATACGGGGGACTTGATTGATGCCATTGTACATTAATAGATATGTTCAGGTTTTGAAATATTGGTTAAAGTTCTTGTCTACAAATTATTGTCTTACGGGAATTGTATAATACTACACAAAACAAGTACTGCCATGATATAAAAACTGAAAAACTTGTTATACAAATATGGTTGTGGATATGTTTGGAAGAATGGCAAGTCTTTGAGTTTAAACAACGGTAAGTGGCTATATTTGTTCCGACGTGGCAAGAAGAATTGAGTAAACATAAAAATATTCCTCTATAGACATATCAAGCTCAACTTTGGTTATGAGTTGTATCTAGTTCATGTTGATTCTGACTGTAGACGATGTGCGTTGACAAGATATAGACTATCTTCTCATAGGTTAAATATAGAATTCGGTAGATATACTGGTATTCCCAGGCATCAAAGAGTACGTTAGATCAGTATGAAGTAGAAGACGAATATCATTTTATCTTAACTTGTCCTAAGTATATTCAACAGCGTAACATGTAAATAGCGAAATATTATTGGGAGAAACCGAATTATTTCATAACTGTTCAAAGAAAAATGTTGTAAAACTTGCTAAATGCTTGAAAGAATGCACAAAATTACGTTTAAAAACAAATACAATGTCCGTCCCTAAAACAGATCTGACTGCTCCACGCCTTGACCAATAAGCTTTTTGTAAAAGTATGCGATGGGGGACCAACGGGTCCAAGTCAGTACTAAAGTACTGTTCATCATGGTGTCACAATGCATTGTTTAATTTCACATGTATACGTTTCATCCTTCGCAGACGTAATGAGTCTGTCGTTGGATTAGGTAAAAAAAAAAATAATTCAAATGCTACAGATTTCTGTTTATTCCTGTCCCTTCATTTATCTCGGCAAAAACATTGTTTTCGTTTGGAAACCATTTGGAAGATGTGACGTTTGTTATACAGTGCAGCAGAGCGTTTTGGATCTGTGTCGTTATGAAAAGTTTAGTTGAGACATGTTTAAACCATTTAACATGCAATTTGTCAGTATGCAGATTTTCGTATAATATTTTTAAAAATAATTTAATAAATGTTATTATGACTTTTTTGTGCAAAAAGCAATATTTGAGTTAACAATGGTGTTACTTTCTGTCAAATTAACTACACATTACTTCTGAACTGAACATGTAAAACAGCAAAAAAAGGCAGGATGTTGAATGTTGGGCTGAGTGGACTATAGTGGGCGAGATAATATCAACATAATAAACGTGATAAAAAAAGACAAGTCACAATTTTCACGGGGTTTCGCGATCTTGCCGCGATTTGCAGACATTGATGAAAATCGCGGCCGATCAAATGTGTTACATAATGCCGCGGAAGCAAATATTTTCATCAACAGTTTTTTTTCTATGCATACATTAACAGTAAACAATTGGTAACTGTGCATCAAAGGATGCAAGTCGTCAATAATTTACCAATGCATGATCTCTCACGGGCTGCATGTTCAGTACTTATGTAACCATGGTAGCGTCATCCTGAATGGGCCTGTTATCTGAAAAGAGTCGAAAACGGTACCACAGTCGAGTGTGGGGTGCAGAATGCATGACAAATTTCAAGAATGATGTCTCACTATTTGTTTTTCTCAAAGGAATACAACTTCAAACAGTGAACTGCTATATCTTATAAAACTTATTATTGATTTGCATTTGATTTCTGAAAAGCGGTTTTTCCTATCAATTTATGACTACTACAGAGAACAGTGTGGGAAAATGCCAACTTGCAATTGGGTTCACGGATTTCATCATATCCCATCGCGGAATGTTTGTGACCTCTGTAAATACTGGCGAGTAAACAGATAACAGCTACTTCTGGGATGAACCTGCATTCAAATCGAAATTTAATGGCGTGAAACTGTTTAATGTGCACTGAAATCGCTTCAGGTTTTAGTGAGATCTTGCCAATCTAAACGGGGGATGTGCAACGATTGCGAATTCCAGCAATTGGTGTGCGGAAATCGGGTTGAGCCTGATTGATGATATTTTGTCATCTGTTTTAATCAAACATGTAGCTGCGTCCACTTGCGACCTTTGACGGTTAAATCTGAAACTATGGCTAGATGCTGTACAGTGAAATATTAGTTGGAGGTATTCAACATTGTTTGTTTTATTAGAGATAAACTTATTTGGCAATTACCTATCCGGTTGAGATGGTGTACTAAATGAGTCTACCAACGTCAGCGCAAATAATCGTGCGATCAAACGTGTCCTAAACTGTCCATTTACATTAACTATTTTCAGTTTTATCTGTAGTTGAAACTTAATATAAACTATATTGAAATCTCCGTTGTTGAACTTTGTTTGTACCAGCGTCTCGTTGATTAATCCCTCTACATCGTTGATCTATATATATATGGTGCTGGCGATGAGTGCCTGGTTCTGAGGTTAAGGGTTCTCAACCCGGAAAAGGGGCTCAGCGCAGCGAGTAGCAGAATAGCCACTGTTCAATGAAGTCTAAACCCAAATAAAATAAATAATGTTGTAAATGTTGTACACTGAAAATATATGCCTTCAAGAAACAGTTTTTTTCGGAGGTACATGGTATATAGGAATTGATGGTGTTAATATCATCATGTATCAACAAAGGGTTTATCCAATCTTTCACATGCCTGCTGAATTTTTTTTAATGGATTGAGTTTGATTATAGCTAGGGACTACCCATGTCGCCGAACAATCAAGCATCTGCGAGCAGTAATCAATTCCGAATGGACGGTATCCGTTTGGATTGGTTAACTGAGTCATACATATTAACGGGTCCCATGACACAGAAACTGTACCATTAACTTTACTATTTAATGCTCAGGTCGCGGGTTCGATCCTAGCAAGCAACACACAGGCTGTACCCTTGGACAAGGGACTTAACTTCGCTTGCCCCAGTCGGCCCAGCTGGAAATGAGTATTGGCACTGCACTGTGGCGACAACCACCCGTAAGGCTGGACAAATAATTTCCTGTGAACATATGGATAATAAAGTGTTATTATTATTATTAGAAAAGGTTGTACTTGCATTGTAATATATTACTATATAATCCCTCTAAACTAATGGAATGTGTAATTAAACATAGAATTATATACTTTATGAATCTGTTTAAGAGTAAGTTAAGTAAGCATCTCAGTATCACTGATTCCTAAGCCATTTTCTCATATACAAACATTGTACGATTTATCAATTTTCCCAATTCTCAACGGCATCGCAAACAAGGTCATGTTCTTGATGGAGCGTGCTCAACCGTGGCGATACTTGACGCTACTGTGGAGCGCTTCTTAAATAAATGATCAAGAAACTCGTAGCGCACCTTTGGTTTATATAATTGTAAGTGTAAATTCGTAATAAACCATAGTAGCATCGTATGAACATCGCAGCGTTGTTGCGGTATGCCGTAAAAGTGTCCTGTTCATTCGTCTTTTTTTGTACCAGCCACAAAACCTTCGGCATTAGCTTCGACTTCGCAGTGGTGCTGATACGATGCCAGTACGAACAGGGTACGAACTGTCGACGCCAACAAGAATGTGCTGGTGTCAATTAGCTTGTACAGCTGTTAGCGGAGAAAATCACGTCAGAGCAGACAAGTGGTCATGTGACCACGCAAATCTTAGCGACATCATACCGGAATCTTGTTAAATCGTAAAGAAGCCGTACTAACGTCGTATTGCACTATTGCCAATTTGCAATAATTCGTAACATTGAGTGACAAATCTTGACGATGTCGTAACAACAACGTGATGAATTGTCACACCGACTGTCTAACCATTGCCGTATAACATCCTGACCGTATCTTGATAACATCTTGCCCTCGAACTTTTGACCATAGCTCTACCGGAGCTATATTCATGTATGTTGGAAATAGGCTTTCGGTAATTGTACATGTGTTTCTCTCCTTTAACTGTCGAGAGCATTTTGTAAAGTATGGAGACTAAAGCACATACAGAGATATCATTCCACGTTGCAGTAATACTCTCGGCAGTCACACGCGTCCGTGTCCTGCATAATGATTTGCAACGTCTTAGTTCTTGACTTTTTTATAAAGATTAAGGATATTGGTAATCATCAAGACAGATCTTCTGATCTATATATGATCATTTCTGCTGTAAACTACGTGATAAAATCAGATGGTTTCTAACGGTTGGTGGGAAGGTGATGGCGCACTGGTTCTTCAAAATGGCGAGGTCAATCAGAAATTTGCATTTGCAGTCAACGCCAACTTTGTTGAGCAAACATGCAGGAATTCTACACGACATGGTTCTGATTAGTCGACTAATGTCAGCTTGACTTAAACAATCATGATTAGTAATAGCAACACTCATTGCAGTTGTGATAAAAAAAATAGTTGAAAGCTTACGAACATAGTAAAAGAGCGTATTTTGAATTTTTTACACAAGCATATTCACTGTCAAACTGCAGTGAAGCCTTCCGACTGTCAATTAAAACTGTCTTCAGTTAACTGTCTCACCTAATAGGAGAAATCCCCATTGATTATTAAAAGTGTCTTTCAAACTTGACATTAAATCCTTAACTGCTTCTATAAATTTGTTTTGTTCGTTGCAGATATTGTAACGAAGGTATTTTAAAGCCAGGGGCGACAGAGTTAGAAAATAAAGAAATGAGCCTGGCAATAAATTCTAATTTACATTCAATATGTATTATAAAACTGTCACATTTATTAAGTCGTCACATTGTGTGCGTATGTTGTAACTCTTTGACTACATTAAATAAAGATGGGTGTTCGCATGGAGTTGTTTATTGGGTTTGATGCCGACATCCACAAACCTATGCTTGTAAATGAGATAATAAAACTGAATCAATCCCTGAACGAAGACAGCAAAAGTGGGTAAACATACTGAGCGAATTCATTCACATCTGTAATTACACCTTTTTTTTTTATCAAAGAGCATATGCGCTCTTTGTGGTATACATGTATAATGCCAAATATATCACACCGCTGTGAAATATCACCTGTAAATATATTGACGTCCAACAGACACTATACAAACACTGTGATGGACGCCTGACGAGACGCAAAAGCATGTTCAAACTTTTGCAAGATATATGTGCTAAACTATGTACCAGTATGGAGTGTTGGTTTTACCCGATGTGAACTTAATGATACTCTGTGACAGTGAAAATCGTTTGCTGAATAGGGTTGGAAAGAATATATATATATAGTTGGAGGGCTCCAGTTTTCATTTTGACAGTGGGCACACATTCAACAACAAATCTAATTTTGATTGCCGTGCTAAAAATGTTATATATGCAATCTTATTCCCAACATGGCATTTTCGTACATAGGTCAATCCACAAATCTATGATTACCTGCGATAATCTACCTTGCACAAACAGCACAACAGTGACAGTAGATAAAGAACTTTAAATGTTACTATAAATATTGTTTATTGTGCAAATGGTAACGTTTAAATATGTCCTTTCTACCAGTTGTACTCATCATTGGGGAATATAAGTTCCCAATTAGAAATAAACGAATCTTTATTTATTAGAATATACAAGCCATCCCTAAACTCGCAAAGAAACATCTACCTATAATTGCCCCAGTATACACCAAGGTAATAAACTACTTTCAAGCGGGTCAAGTTTAATGAAGATGGCAGATTGATAAGTCCAACAAGGAAGACAATTGAGTAGTTCTTCACTCATTTGAGTGTATGATTAATGTTATTCATGTGAGTCAATGTATGTACATATTATAGTAATGTTTGTTTCACGATTGACTGTCAAATCACTCCTGATGAGTCGAAATACGCGTATCGAGTGAAGTAAACAGATTTAGCGAGGATCTGCACTCTGAAGTGTTATGCTTGTCTGTATATCCCGTCCTTCGTTTGAACCAACTTTTAATCATATATATAAATTCATCAGATGGCAGATGTTGGCAAAATCATGTTACTTTCAATACGTCGTATTTCGTTTATTACAGACTCGTCAGGAAAATTAAATTCACTGATGGAAACAAACATTTATATAGCATGTATTTACAATGACAAACATGGACAACATCAATCATGTAATGGAATGAAGGAAGAATTACACAATCCTCTTTCTTATTGTTGTCATCAATTTGCCATGTGGTTTTATGGCTGTAAATTAAGGGACGGTTGATATTTTCTAATAAAGAAGGATTCTTTAATTTCTAACTGGATACTTATATTTCCCGATGATATACACAATTGATAAAGTTGAAATATTTGGAAATAGCTATGTGCACATTTGGATAATGTAATGTTTATTGACATTTAAAGTTCTGTATTTACTTTCACGATTGTGTTGTCTGTGCAAGGTAACTCCTGATCTTAAATGTTTAGTTTGTCCAATGTTAGTAAGTTGGGCATAGGATTGCATATATTACATTTTGAGCTCGGCAATCAACATTCGACTTTATGTGGAATGTTTGGCCATTGTGAAAATTTAATGTAAAATGAAATCCCTTTATTAGAATAGGGCAAGTACCACACCGTTTGTCCTTACATTAAGAAACTACACAACTATCCTTGTTACAAGCGCTTTGAAAAACAAAAACATTTGTTTTCAAACAGCGTTAAATTTGGAACCACCTCAACGCAGTTTGGTAAAACAATTTCAAACTGCGTTACCAACTTTGTAACGCACGTTGAGATGTTCGCAAATTTAACGAAGTTCAAACCAGAAACTGTGCTTACGCGTAAAAAACAGATGTCTCCCCCTTCCTCCATTATTGAAAGTGTCAGGCTAACATATCGGACAAGTGTTGATAAATTATGAAAACAGACCTTGCTTTGAATGATTGTACTCGTAGAACCCAAATTGAACGACGTCACACCTCTAGCAGTCACACATATTGATCAAATTCAATTAAACTTTGTATGCAGCATCTGTAGAACATAAACTATTTGGTATTGCATTTGAGCCCTCTATCCCATAGTGGGCGTGACAGGGATTCATATTGAACAATTACGATTTGTTAATTTGAAGGTTCCTAATGAAGTTCGGAGGTTGAAACTTGGCTTGTGGACACTATACTGTATACCTGTTAACATATCAGAAGGGTCGTGACTAATTTTAAAACATGACCATTGACATGAAGTCATCCATCGCACCATATTGGAGCAACGTCACACCTCTAGTGGAACAAATTCAAAACTTACATCACCTCTTTAACTTAAAGTAGTTTGGGATTGTATTTCAGCCCCACACACCCAAACGTGGGTGTGGCAGGGGGTGCATTTTGAAAACAATATCAGACCTGTAAATGTCCCAAACATTGATCAAATATTGAAACTTGGTACCTTGCATCTTATAAATATAAGCTGGTCTGGGATTACATTTGAACCCTATACCGCAAGACGTTGACGTCACAGGGGTAACAAATATTAAGTTTGGTCAACTGAAAATGACATCATACTACTAATTAGTTTTGTAGTTATATTTCCGAACTTGTAAAACGTTCATCTTTATAGAGAAAACATATTTTTAAAAGTTTTAAAATGAGAGTAATTGTCAGACAGTCAACAGACCAGTAACCACTGCAAATGCAATTCGTGAGGGACCATTTGATAGGCTATGTTAGAATTTGTGATTTGACATCCACTGACATTAGGTATCAGCATATGTAACCTTTAAAAAACCCTGGAAGTTGTCTGAAATACTTTGAAATTAAATTTTGATTTGATATTCCCTTACAAAATGGAAAGAATGTCCGAACAGACTCATGTAAATAGTAGTAAAGCATCTTCATGACATTAATTTCAGCAATTACTGTTGCTTGTGAAGAGTATAAGTACTTGTTGGGAATGTTGTGTATGAGTTTAGTTTCCAGTGGACACCCTAGTTGCAGTTCAAATGCGATATACATCGTATAGTTTAGTTATGTGTGTATGTACTTCTGGGAGGATCTTATCTCGCATCAAGTAACTACAACAAACCATTCACTATTACAGAAGACAAAAGTTATGTTTTTATTGATACGCAAATAATAATCAATTTTTGTCAAGCCGACCGTTATCATAGGACAGAAGACAAATATATTTAATTGACAATATATACAAGACATAGTGTGATTTACGTCGAAACCTTTAAACAATATGATGGCTTTCAATCAGAAGTAGCACTGGATACTGCCATTTGGTGTTCAGCCAGATGTACGGTGTCAAGACAGCAAAGACGGACGATGACAATGAAACTGCTTCTGAAATTGATTGAAGGAAGGGAAGTGTGAAATTAATTTAGCGTTGATGTTAATCCAGTTCTGATACTGCTGCTGTTGGATAGTACATGTACTTGTTTCAAAGTGCATGCATAGTTGTACATGTTTCGTCTT
Source organism: Diodora aspera (assembly GCA_031471655.1). NCBI lineage: Eukaryota > Metazoa > Mollusca > Gastropoda > Lepetellida > Fissurellidae > Diodora > Diodora aspera. Next base: position 10,521 of record JAUELE010279038.1, read on the forward strand.
TTAACCTCGTTCTTTTTTTCTGTCCCTTGCATTAGAGGTAAATAGTAATTTTGCATATGTGGTAATGACGTAAAATCGAGTATGTAATTTCTGTCCACGCCTTAGGTACGTTTATCCAGAAAACGTTTCAAAGGTAATTTGAAAAGGTGTTTCTATCATTTTTGAAGCATATAAGAATTTGAAAAAGAATACGCTATTACGTAGAGAGAATGACTAAATTTCAAAATCAAAAACAATCGAAATATGAAAAAAAACATTTCACTTGTAAACCTTTCCAATAAATGAGATTCTTTAATAAACATAAAGCTTAAGATATCCTCTTTACAGACAGGAACTGATATTAGGCGCATAACTATGATGCATATTTAATTAAAGAGTATCAAATGACACACTACTTTGAAAAAGAAATATATTTACCAAAAGTCTAGCAATTAATCCACAAGACACTTAGCGGTTTCATATAATCAAACGCCAAATCTTAATTCAAGCTAGAGACATGTTTATTCCTGCGAATAAACACGATTAAAGGTTTGCTACAAGCACAATTCTTGTTAAATAAACATACAAGTAAGAGTATAACTAACACGCAATACATTTAACATAAAAAACACAAGTGTGGTCTGTGAAAGAAATGAGTACATGCACATAGCACTTGTTCATCACGTGATATGATGAGATATACATTTTATAGTTTAGTTATGTATGCATGTATATGTACTTCTGAGAGTATCGTATCTTTCATCTAGCAACTACAACAGAGCAAACTATTACAGAACAAACAAGTTATCGTTTTTATTGGTACGCGCATAATGATCTGCTCGAACATAATACTCTATTAAAATATGTTCAATGCCTTTATGTTATTTTTAAGAATAACTTTTAACAGTAAATTATATGTTAACATGCGCAATTATCTAAAATTATGCGCAAATCTAAAAGAAGTACAAATCCATCCAGTGGACATGAAGTCCTTTTTTTACTGAATTAAAACTTCAAAATGGCAACCTTCATGTTATTCTGAAAATGTCATTCTAAGTAAGTACGTTGGCGTTACTATATAAGATTTGTCAATGATGCATGTGCATATTCTGTGAGAGAACATTGCACAGTTAAAGTTGTGGAGTTCAATGATACTGGTATTTAAAGTTCAGATCGGATCGCAAATTCAAGGGTACAATGCAGTTTTGTACCGTTAGAGTTAAGTGAACGTCAAGACAAACTTCATACTGCATCAATGGTAGCACTGAAATGATGTATTTATCATAATTAATGGAACTGTGATAACAAGTTTTACGACAGACGGAAACGGCAAGGTTTTATCAATATATGATATTATGCGCTTTCACATAAATAATTTATGGCATCCTTCTAGGATTGGACAATTTCCATATATAAATGCATTGATTGAGCAAGTGATGTTTTCAGTTTGACAGAAACTTTCAATTGCAAGTTCGTAACTACACTACACCATCCATGATAGGTATAATAAAGTACAGGCTACCCCAGAGAAGATTATTCAGAAGATCAAACCCACATTGAGTCCTTTACGACCCGCCTGTCCACTCGTTCCCGCCGAAACTTTTCACACATACAGTATCTCGATCCGGCGCTGAATGCCCACAGAATGTGGCTGATGTATCGTGAGCAAGAAAAACCAGAACAGTTGACACATATTGCAGAAAAACGCAAGTATTGCAAGTCGAAAGTCTTTCTGCGAGATATCTTTATTTTTCAACATAGTCCCTTTGCAGTGCAATAAACTTATTTAACCGATTCTACCAGTCACTTATGCTTTGTTTGTACACTGGAGGTCACGTCCTGGTATCCTAAACAATCCTCCACAGCATCGATACTCTCGTTGCATTCATCTATTCTTCGGCCACGCAAGTGCTTCAATTTGGAAACAGATGGTAGTCACTTGGGACCACAGCAGCCATTGCAACTCGGCGGATGTGAACAGCCACATGGTCCCGTTGGAGAACTCCATTTCATCCCAATGGGGGTGGGGTCGTCATCTTTTGTTCAGCAAAAGCAAACGAATGCTGCAACTGTGTTTTATATCCATTTAAATCGTTTACTGAAGTGGATTCAAGCATACAACAATCCTAAATAAGTTAGGCCAAAACATGTTGACACCCCTCGTACAATGGTCAGGTGATCATGTGGCTGCATATAGAAAGATTTTCAACACATACATGTACTATAATCTTTCCTTTGGATACCCACAGTCAAACAGCCTTCTACCACTCACTACAAAATGTTAACCTCTCTGATGATAAAGACAATGATAACTATATCTATTGAACAGTGTTGCCATTGATCAATATTAACTTTCGAGTGCATTTTTGTAATGCACCTGGTTAATTTATTCAGCTTTTGTTTACATTTGAACTTTAAAAATTTGGATGAAGCCAGTTTCACTGAATGACACCTTCATCTCTAAAATCTGGGTTGATTCATGGCCTGTAGTTTGCAGTGTTTCTTGTTGAAGTTTAAATTGAATCAGTTTTGCTTGCTGTTAGCGCTTCACTGTTCTTGGTCTCGAAATTGATATTCTTAAAGATGTTATACCCTTCTGTGGAGTAGGGGTTATATTTTTGGTTGCATTGTTTGTTCTTTCTTTTTTGGTTTCAATGGTTTACATTTACAAATGTTATTGTTTAGAACCTACAGTTTTAAATAAATCTTCAAAATATTAAAATGCTGTATGTTGTAATCATCTCAGTGTTAGCTACCTACAAGGACCCGAACGTCTTTTATAATTCAGCAGGCAGGTCAAAGGTACAATTTTGCTTCAAAAACAGCCGAATCAGGCGCAGACTGCATTCATATTACTAAATTTATCGCATTTGAAATGGTTACAAATACATTCAATCAAAAATTGATTTTCATTCAGTGTATTTACAAAATTGTGGTTTTCGGCTTTTACTCAAAATGTGCGAAATGTGACATAATTTACCCCTTTTAATTCTGACCCCTTCAGTTATCATTTGCTTTCATTTGTTTAAGCCACATACGTGCAGCCACACATGTATACATGTAGAATTGTGTCGGTGTAAAACGTTTTCTGAACTGATGAGTTAAAATAATTTGAATTTGAATCTACATGTATATGGTACACAAATTATGGATTTATGGTTGTTGTACATTAGATCATCTTGTCCAGTTGGGTAATTAGATGATCATACGTAGCGTATGGGCAAGGACTGTTTGACATCCCTTTTAATTGTTTTACAAATCTATTTTTATTACCACACTCAACAGAGAAGTTGTAATGTGTCAAATGTGTTTTATTTGACAGAATCACATTATTGTTGCCCTCACAACCTTACCCAGATTTCTTGCGGACATACATTGTTTTATCACATACAGGTTATATCGCATTAAGACATTTGCCATAGCAAATGCTCAAATGTCCCCTGACTGGTTTAGGTTGTTCAACTGTGATTGTGCACCTGTGTTTTCCCGCGAAGTCATCAAATGCAATACAGTTCAATGCCAAAGATTTATCTCATAAATTCGTTGTCTTCGACACCAAATCTCTATTAGCCTTCGTAAACCTCTTCTCTCGGACATCTAATAAAGCTTCGCGTTTCTAAAACGTTATACAGATCTATGACATATCTATGCATTTCTGCATCAATGAGTACGGAGTAAAATAGACTTTATTTCTTTGCACGTCTCTGATGTAGAATCCTTCACATTCTTAAGACTTCATAAAACACTCAACATGCTTTCATTTTAAGATATTAGAAATTTGACAATCGAATCCTTCAGATGGTATCAGGCTGATATTATCACTCAGTACTAGTATTCCAGGACACGTGCAATTTATAATTCAAGACGGACCAGACAAGGGCACATGTTGGTCTACTGACCAGTCAAAAGATCAGCTTGGGACAAATGAAAAGTGTGTAAATAGGGCAATCGAAAGAGTTATGTTACTCGTATGATTAACATTTTTCAGAATCCTCTGTGATGTTCGTGCTGGTACCACAGGTCGTTTTCTTTGATCCTCAGTTCTTATTAAACCTCCAATGATGCTTCATTATATCTGATATGATATATGCTTGGCGAACCTGACTCAGTGTGGCCTTTACACGTGAGTCCTGCAAAAGGTGGACTGTTTCAAAGAATATTTTTGACGCAAATTAGTCATGTGATATTGTTTAACTCAGCTATGCAATTGCTCAGTTCAAATATAACACGTTTGTGAACTTTACTCTGGTCTCTTTCATAATTGCTGAAATGCTAAGCTGGCAGATAAAAGAATACACTACATGTTGGTTTAAAGAGATCATAAACATGGTAATGGCAAACGTGTCCAGTTATCAGTTGTGTAAATCTGTTTGTGATCAGGATGAAACATGAAAGGCATCACAATGCATACATAAAATATATCCTACAGATTTCAATGAATGCCATTTGTTTCATGTTACATGTTACAGTTTTGGTTACAGTTACAGTTTGGTGTCACCAAATGTTAAAACAATGTACTACAATGATCATTGACGTGCATTGCATGTCATTTTACATGATCGTGATGCACGTGAATCCTATCAAACAATTCGGTATAAAACCTCTCTAACAAGTTAGAGATTTTGCTCAAGTAACAGAAAACTCCAAAACGCTAGGTCTTTCAATTATGGGTCGTAGGAAAGGATCGTCTCAAGATGCCAAACATGAAGCTGTCGGCATGTTGAGGGCGGGGATTAGCTGTAGACAGGTTGTACGGCATATTAACGTCCAATACGGTGGGATATCTTGCTTGAGAACACGTGTGGCACCCATTAGATCAGTCAAGGACCGAAACAAACGCAGTCCGTATGGCGTTTTGTTTCTTTCTTCAACGTCATCAGTTCAGCGAAGGTCTTTTAAAAAACACAAAGAGCAAAAAACTGAACTTCCATAACATCATAGCAGGAATGATAACTTTCATGCCGTGAATCTCTAAATTGTCGGCATATGTTGGAAACAGATGTTATATATTTCCTTCTGTACAAAATCTTAGTGTGCAATGTATCATAGATATTACCCATGTCTTTTGGCGACATGTTACACTGACATATGTTTTTAAATTAACTGTTCTCTGGAAATCCTGGATCAAGATTAGGTCTAAGTCAGTTTACTCGACATAGGTATGTTGTTCAGCCCCGGATCATCGATTGTAACGTTTGCTCATACGATTCACGTTCGAGTGAATAACAGCTGCTATTCTGTGGCTCTCTGAACTTGTCTGAGACCATGGAGCTTTAGACTAGAAAGAGTATAACGCACAAATACATGCCCTTTCGAATTACAATCTACTCTATTCAGGCATATGCTTAATGCTTGATGTTGTACAGAATCTTAGTTTTGAATGTATCACATATTATACCTGCGGCGTTGGTGACGTCTTCCAATGACAGATATTATACCAGTGGGAATGTTTATCACATTTTGTATTGTGATAATGATTCGCCCTTGTCAGCAGGTTTTCATTGTCTATGGTGGTTACACTTTCGTCTCATATCCAAGTGGATCTGTCTGATGTATATATATTATAAGTGCGATAAAGGTTATTTCAACTTATTTGGTACGTGTTTCAGTGACCGTTATTTTTGTCCTTCAGTATATGTTTAGCATAAACTGTGTAACTGTTGTAAGGCCATGGATCTCCTGAATTCAAACTAGTATGATTATTTCTACTTGTTAAGTGTATTATGCTAGGTGTGTTGGGCAAGAGATCTAAACAGACGTTTTCCCTTATCTGTTTTTAAAGGTTAGAATACTGCTGTCTTCATTGCTAGTCCCTCCGCCGACTTGATGAAACTGTGGATAATCGGGATCAGGATTCTCCTTTTATAGTTACAAGTCTGATCTCGCGTCTGCATCACTGTTCTAAAACGAGCAAAATTTAAATGATGTTTATCAGTGTGCTTGCCATCAAGTTTTGAACAAACCATATGTACAACTGACTACGCTAACGGGGAATGGTTTCGGTACATTTGACATGTGAAAAAAAAACAAATTTAAAAAAAAAAAAGATGAATATTATTTTGAATACTGGAAGTATTTTAAAGAAAACAAACTCAAAGACAAGAATATAAATGATAATATTTTTTGCTAAAGGTATGTTGTTGTATACGGCTGCAACATTAACTCTGGTCTTGCCATTACCTGAAAACGAAACATGGATTTTTATCTGAATAATCAACGTTTTTCCTGCGCTATTGATAATATCAGCAAATCTACTTAAGGGCAGAATTAAGGACCCGCTACAAATTTTATGAATCTTTTGAAAGACAAATAAGGGCTATCCGTAATATATTCGATATGCCACTGCAATTTCGCTGAGATGTAGGCGTTGATTTGCTTTGAGCGTATGTACATAAAACTTAATGATGCAGTTACTTCCAGGTCTACTAAACTCAACGGGTACTTAGTTTTATAGCCTGATTGTCTGACACAAACATGGTCTGACAAAAGATGAATATGATACACTATTAAGGTAATTACACGTTCAAAGAAAATTAATTAAACGTTCTATATAGTTGCGGACCATTTATTCAAACTTATACTCGGAAAATGTCTGTGCCAACATTTAACAAAGGCTAGTCTCTGCCCCCACCGTGTGACCGATGCGCTGGATTAAATTACCTAGAATAATACAACGATAGTATCATTAACAGAGTGGTCGATAACATAATTGCTCGTCGCATGATGCCAACGTGTCTGGCGTGAGTAAGGGAGCGGCAATTTTAGTTTTAGTTTTATTTATTTATGCATTTATTTATTGGAGGGGGGGGGGGCCACACTATTTTGAAAATAAATAGTTTACAGAGAATGTTAGAGATTGCATGAGTGGAGAGCAACACTACATACTTTGCAGAGATATATACACTTCTCACATATTTCATTGGGAAATGAATCATGCAAACATACATGGGAGACCAGACCTGGCTCCGCTTTATCCCCTTTAGAAGTTCAGTGATGACTGGCAATTACATGGCATTATTTAGACCAGTTAAAGAGTTCATTCGGTCGCTAGCAAATGCAGAAAAATGCGTCTCCGACCTTCTATGAATTAAGAACAACTGCCGTGGAAGAATGGTCCAGACCCCCTCCCCCCCCCCCCCACAACTGTTCACATACATAGCTGCAGTATTAGTTGATGTTTGTGCCATCGAAGCGGACGCGGAGGAGTAGCTCTTGTTTCCTCACTTTACAAGTAAGGGCTGACACCACATGCTCCAATGTTGTCACTGGAAATCGCTCAGAACGCTTCTCCTACGAGCCAGGACCTCCAGATCTTCCGGGGCCAAGGCGGTCACCGGACCATCGAGTCATGTCCGTGGATCGTTCCCTTCTGCAATTACATGTACTTTCGT
>JAUELE010279149.1:911-17882 GCA_031471655.1 Diodora aspera
TAAGGCTCCCACAGTGAAAGCTTGCGTTTAATCATGTGGTGCGTCTCTCCTAACACTTGGTGAAGTGAAGATGTTATGTGTTTAAATTTATCAAGAGTTACTTCTCTTGCTTACTCCTCACGTGCAGTTAATGCAACATTTCATTGGGTGTCTATATTTAGCAGATTTGGACTTTCCATACACAACGGCAACCTTAAATAGATGTAAATCCAGGACATCTGAGGGAGCCATTCGCAGAGTCATAAATGCCCTGGATTTTGAGGATGGTGAACATTAGTTCTTAGCTAGAAATTGAATAAAGTCTTAGGGCCCTGCAGTAATCTTTGAAGGACCCTGTGACCTTGACCTTGAGGCCCAGGTGACCCAAAAACAATCCCAAATGGATTGGGATAAATTGGATAACTCTTGAAATAATTATCTAATTTTCCTCAAACTTAGATTGGATGGAAGTGTTTGTATTGTGATTGTGAAAATTGTGTCAACATGGGTGCTCACAGGTTTTTGAGAAGCTTAATGCTGATGCATTGTCAAATTCATAACATTTCACAAACAAATGACATAACAAGCAATACACAAAGTCACTTTTGTCAACGGATGCAAAGCTACAGAAAGCTTTTGTGACAATCGGGTATTTACCCCACAGTTTTTCAGGTAATTGGGTATTCAAAGTTTCAATTGGGTATAATATGTATTACTCCACGGAATATTCTGCAATTGCATTTCAATACCAGTTAAAAAGTTTGCAAATGAGTTCATGCAACCAATTCTGATTCCCTGCTGGTTCTGCGATTCTGGTGGGCACATCTGTGTGCATTAATGAGTACAACATCAGTCATCCAATCAAAGCCGACGACCGTATGCACACGATTTAATTAATTACCAAGTAGTAGACAATGCATTTTAAACAATTACATAAAGCAAATTTTGTTCACTTTTCATTACGCAGTTCTATTAAAAATAATTACGTATTTACAAAATTCTATTTATGCAAAAAACACAGCTTATCTGTAGCCTTGTGATGTACAGCCAGCCCCTGTTAATCCGACACCTCGTAATCCGACACATATTTTTGGGAACAATTTGTATTTTTGTACATGAATTTACCATGTTAATCTGACATCCTCGTTAATCCGACAGTTTTGCCTGCAACCGCGCATGTCGGTTTAATGAGTGCTGACTGTACATGCAATATATCAGAGGTGAATTTAAAGACGAAATAGTGATGCCACTGAAATTTGACCAAGACTCACACTTCAAAGAGAAACTGTTAGAGGCTCCGCATATCTCCGTGCTACCACCCCAGTATTTGGTGAGAACTGCAACCTTTTCATTGTGACTCGAGCTGTCGTAAATCTACACACAAAATTTATAAACAAATAGTTAAAATTAGTTACAAAATGAGATCGTCTTCAGCACAGGCAAACTGTGATTAATACCAGCTGCGCAACATCTGCATATCACCAGTTTGTCTTCTGGCAAACATTCAGGGTTCGTACAGGACTGGACTTCTAAAATTCAACGACGTTTCATGGATGAATGTTCAAGGACATAAAATAAAATAAATTCTCATTTATGTGCGAGCGGAGAGCACTTTCACCCCTACGACGAATGTCAGTAAGTTTCTGACAGCATGTGCAATTAGCTTTGTATTTATCCATATTTAAGTGGTCCAACCCAATCTTTGAAATTGGGATCAGCAAGCCACTTCAAGTTGAAAGCGCACTTTCCCGGCATTGTGATAGGTGTGTGTGATGTTTTCCCCTTGCAATGACATTCAAGGACCTTTTTGACATTTTCAAGAACTTTTCATGACCAAAACCGAATTCAAGGACTTTTCAAGACTAAAGCCAAATTCAAGGACGTTCAAGGACCTGTGCGAACCCTGACATTGACTAAAACGTTAGTAAAACTAGTGACATACTACTGTTGTGCAACTGGTATTTGCTACAGCCTGCTTGTGGTTTTCAGAAACTGACTTTTATGCATATTTTCAAAATTCTGAAAACTATCATGAACCATACTCATTAAACTCAAGGAGGATCCTTTCCATCTCAACGCCCCAGAGATTTAGCTTTTACAAGTATTTATTAGCTTTGGTGAAACCAGTATCACATAGGAACACCACCATTTGCCCAGCCTACTCACCAGGAAAGTGATGTCTGTGAGTGCTCTGCAGTGACACCCCTCTGACTGGATCTTGTACAACCACTCATCTCTCAGATTAAATACATGATACACAGGGGCTCCGCAGGTCCATCTGTAATATGTTATTATAAAGTAAGAACTCTTTCTGGCTCCAGGTGAAAGCATGTTTTTCTATTTTATTGCATGGGGGTCCCAAAATAATCAGTATCTTCCAAGTTCACAAATAAGATTCATATATCACAGACAAAAGTCATATTTCAACCACAACCCTAACTCAATTTATTCATTCCGCATCAATATTCTTACATGCTTACAAAATATCCCCAGTTACTTGAATATCCGGACAACTTATGCATACAAGTACCTGGGTATATTTTGTTTTGAAAGTTTTGATTGGCAGTTTTGCAGCTCCAGACAAAAATATATAGCATCTGGTACAAATTGATCATTTTGGTACATCATTTTATTAGTAACTGTTTAGCCGAAATTGACAAGCAAACTGCGATGTGAACCCTAACAAAAAACTGTCGAACTTCTAAAAATTAAGGAAATGTCAATTGTTACCTTCAGCAGTTTTCAAAATTTTCAATTTTTCACTAACTTTTTGGTGGAAATTTCCAACATTTTGAATTATAACTTTATCAAAGTTCATCAATTTAAACAAAAATCAAACACATCACAAAGAGGTTTTGTTTTTTGGTTTGAAATTTTAGAAGTTTTACCATATGAACACAAACGAAGACTTACACTTCTCGTACTATTGCTACAGGGGTACCAGGAGGAGAGTGGATCTCCATCTCTTGAAGGTAGCAACACAACCACAGACATCGGCTGGAGCATCGAAGTGGGCGGTGGAGCACAATGAGATCTTGAGAATCGTTGTCACTGGCTTTAAGTGTTAGTCCTCGTGATGCACCCAGAATCTTCCGTGCATAACATGGACCAGCTGAAACCACCAAGTTGCACTTGTATAGTTATTCATTCATTCATTCTATGGAAACAAGCAGTCATAGTCATCTAGTCCCCAACATTTTAATCCTCACGATCTGTCACAAGACTAGGGCTGCAAGGATTCAGGTACTTTTTGATTCGATTCGATTTCTGTCCCTCGATTTCTAATATTTTGATTTGATTTATGCATTTATAAGTTGTTTGATGATTAAATCACACCAGTTATACAATCATAAAGGAAAATCTTTGTATGAAATAGAAACTGTTCATTATGTGTAACAAAGTAATAAAGCAAAACACACCAAAAAAAACAATAATAAAGATCACTGCCTCCCCTGAAATGGTGGAACGGTTCTGAATGATGCTAACCATTTGACTGATGACACTGTTTTGCGGAAAGACCTGATCATGTAGTATGAATGATATGTCTGTTGCTTTATTTCAGAAACACGTACGTTCAACATAATTGCAAATGAAACACCGAGAAAGTCGAATCGAAATTACAAGTAGTAATAATGTTGAGTCTTATATAGCGCTAAATCCAGCGCTGCGTGCTAATACGGCACTACGCGCCGCTCAAATCGCTTCAAGCATTATTACCCCGGTCCAACCTCGGCAACCCACTTAGGTGCACAGAAGGTTATCCACACTCCCCACCGGGTACCCAGTTTCAGCTGGGTGGACTGAGACAATGTGGATTAAGTTTCTTGTCCAAGGAAACAACGCAGTGTCAGAACCAGGAATCGAACTCTGGACCTTGTGATTGGTAGGCAGACACTCTACCACTGGACCACTGCGCTCCACTGCTTAGTGTAATTGAAAATCTAATCAAAGAAGCATATATGCGAATATTCGAGATTTTGATAAATCGTTACACTCCTACACAAGACCTTTTAGTTTCCATGGCAATAATAATTATGATATAAATTTCAAAATAGCGAAAGGCACACCTTTGGGTCACAACGTCGATTCGTGACAAGCACGATAGCAATAGTACGGAAGCGGTTGGTATTCTTTTAAATTTGTCAAATATAGTCTCTAGTCTTCCTAATCAACCAATGTTGTGCTGGACGCAGAGAAAGATAAAAAAAATGAATGGACAGAGACCATTAATTACTATCCTCTGCTAACTTTGTTAGGCAGGATGGAGATTATCAGATAATAGCTGATGTAAAGTAAACGTGGTACTCACACTCATAAACATAAAGTATCTGGTTTCCTTCCGAATCTGTAACTTGGTATCTGTTGCTTCGCTCAAAACAAAGTAAAACTGAAATGTTATGAAATGTTAGAGTTATGGACTGTGCATGAGTATCTAATTGATGAGTTTCATGGACTAGAGCTACACTAAGCTTCATATCATTTTAAATTGTTAAAACTCATTCATTATGTTCATAGCATATGTGCTTCGAAACTACTCCTAATGCAAAAAATCCTAGAGCATCTGTGGGATTAGAAGAAATCCAAACAACTGCAGTCTCTCGTATTTGAAAAATGTATGGGTTTGGTCAGTCATACCCGTAGGCTATATAAGCCTACACACATGTGTGATGAGCACGATCTGAGCATGAGCATGAGCATGAGCTCATGAATGCCACTTCGCAGGAGCAATGTCAGGCACTTTGGTGTAATGCCAGGCGCTTCAGTGCAGTATGCACACCTGTCAAATCTGAGAGACTGCAACTGTGTTATTAATATTCAAATATGGCATCTGGACTATAAGTGCAGGTCATATATAAATGAAATTACATCATTTGAATGACTTTGTATGGTACATTATTGATTGTAAAATGAATATACATGTGTGTAAATCATTATATTGTCCTCTAAATTATACTAAGGTAATTTAACATTTTGCACTGTACTGTCTGATCCATTCAAAAAAATCTTTGGACCATACTTACATAGAAACTTAGCGACTGAGTAGCCGTGAGTTGGTCAGCCGTCGTCTAAGACTGTTGACGACTGACCGGCTCTCGGCTAGGGACTTAGATGAAACATTTTAGACTGACTGCATGTAGTCTGAAGTGTAATTCTTTAAAATTTGCATATATATCAGTTCAAAAATATATTTCTTAGGGTTGTAATTAATTTATGTCGGAAACTCAGACTACTGAAATTTTACAAACCGAGATATCTGTAATCATGAGCAGAAAGAAATATATTTCACAGACGATCATGATACATTTAGCCAAACTTGTAAAATTTAAGCAAGTTTTAAAAAGAATTTATACGCTAAAACAAACATTAGTTCTGTTTCAGAATTGAATACAATCGACTGTTGATATTATTGATTTTCAGAGAGTTATCTATCACCTTCCAAAACGTCAACAAACTGGTGGACTCTCAGCTCGCTGCAGCTTGACAGGCCCATCAGTCCTGGGGGCTGGTACGTTGGACTCTCGTTCGTTGGCGCCGTCTCATCTTTTACTGCTTGATAAGCAGGACCCGTCTCTGATGCTGTGAGTCCTGTGTTTTCCCCTCCCCTCGGTTGGTCCGTTACTGTCTCATTGACGAGTGACATCTCGTATTTGTACATACAGAAATGCATTTACATGTTGTAAAGAAAGTTGTCAAACTCCCATTTCGAAGGGAGACAACTCTACTATTTACATACCGCTATAAATATTTCTACTTCGTATTCGGTATCACGATGACCAATCAATTTGCAGGGATCCCCTGCCCTGTATACTTTCCAAAGCTACATATTTATTTTCTTGTATAGCCCTTCATTGATTAGGAATTATTGGACAGTGCACACGTGTACCTCAGCTACAAAGAATTATTAATAGGCCTCTTGTAGATTTGATCATTTGTAGTGAAAGTGGTAGACTAGTAATGATAGTAATGAAGATCAATAGTGAAAGCGGTAGTACTTACAATGATGTATTTCACCACACAAGATAACATCCTGTCCCTACGCTCGGTCAAAATTCTAGGCCTACCCGGTCTTCTGTCATTTTCTCCACATCTGCACAAAGAATTCCTCTTCAAAAACTTGAAAATAGTGCTATATGGTCCCTCTGAATAGCTTCAGCAATATCTGCCTGCTTAAATCCAGCTTTGTGCATTTTAAGAATAATTTTTTGGACCTCATCTGACAATCTTTGTCGCCTCCTACCCATCTTAAAACACTGCGGCGGCGGGATGTTCACAAAGAGCAGACGACGAAAGTTTTTCTCCCCTTATGATAAGTGGTACGTCAGTCTGTTCCTTGTAAAATTTCATTCAATTACAGCGCCTACTAATGACGCAACGCTACATTTGTTGTGCCGCTGCACTTCCACAACGTCACAACACTCGCAATTTTATGACATAATTATGGCACGTCACTGTATTTTGCAAGTTGACTTCGCAGCTCGGCGATTCGTCTTTGACTGGCAGTTATTATGCAAAGCATTCATAAGGTAGCTTTATAGGGTGGTATTGAGTGACAGCTGAAGGGATGACCGGGCCTCGGATGCCCGGCTTAGCAGTTATTGTATATAGATTTGTTTTTTAAAGATTATTGTGAAATATTTTAAAAAATTGAAATTAAACTTCTTTACAGCAATTAGTACTGTAATTTCCAGGAATACATGAAAATTGATCTATTTATATAAAGAAATTAAGTTTTGGCATTTCATCAATGTTCACTTCGGGCCTCAAATGACCCACTTGGTGGGATAAGGGTTAATGAGTACAAGTATATATATTGAGTCTTATTATGACGTTGTGTACATAGTAGTTATGCTGTCATTCATTGGAAACGGCATGCATAATTATACATTTAGCTCATTTTCCTTGTTATATATACATGTATATACTGTCACCTTAGACTGACATTCATAGGAAACAATAGCAATTAATTACTTGGTTATATAGTGTAACATTAGACTGTCATTCATAAGAATCAGTCCCTCATTTACTTGGTTACATAGTGTAATCTTAGACTATCATTCATAAGAATCAGTCCCGTATTACTATATAGTGTAACATTAGACTGTCATTCATAAGAATCAGTCGTTCATTTACTTTGTTACATAGTGTGACATCATACTGTCATTTAAAGAATCAGTCGTTCATTTACCTTGTTATATAGTGTAAAATTAGACTGTCATTTATAAAAGTAAGTCGCTCATTTGCCTTGTAATATAGTGTAACATTAGACTGTCATTTAAAAAAGTAAGTCCATCATTTCCATGGTTATATAGTGTAACATTAGACTGTCATTCATAAGAATCAGTCCCACATTTACTTGGTTATATACTGTAACTTTAGACTGTCATTCATAAGAATCAGTCGCTCATTTACATGGTCATATAGTGTAACATTAGACTGTCATTCATTAGAATCCGTCGCTCATCTACTTGGTTATATACTGTAATATTAGACTGTCATTCATAAGAATCAGTCCCTCATTTACATGGTTATATAGTGTAACCTTAGACTATCATTCATAAGAACCAGTCCCTCATTTACCTTGTTATATAGTGCAACACTAACATATCATTCATAAGAATCAGACGCTCACATATCTCGTTACATAAAGCAACATTTGACTGTCATTCATAAGAATCAGCCGCTCATTTACCTTGTTATATAGTGCAACATTAGACTGTCATTCATAAGAATCAGTGGTTCATTTTCTTGGTTATATACTGTAACATTAGACTGTCATTCATAAGAATCAGTCGCTCATTTACTTGGTTACATACTGTAACATTAGACTGTCATTCATAAGAATCAGTCCATCATTTCCATGGTTATATAGTGTAACATCAGACTGTCATTCATACGAATCTGTCTGTCATTTACTTGGTTATAAACTGTAACATTAGACTGTCATTCATAAGAATCAGTCCCTCATTTACGTGGTAATATACTGTAACATTAGACTGTCATGCATAAGAATCAGTCCCTCATTTACCTTGTTTAGTGCAACATTTGACTGTCATTCATAAGAATCAGTCGCTCATTTACTTGGTTATATACTGTCACATTAGACTATCATTCATATGAATCAGTCCCTCATTTACTTGGTTATATACTGTCACATTAGACTGTCATTCATAAGAATCAGTCGCTCATTTACTTGGTTATATACTGTCACATTAGACTGTCATTCATATGAATCAATCCCTCATTTACTTGGTTATATACTGTCACATTAGACTGTCATTCATAAGAATCAGTCCCTCATTTACGTGGTTATATAGTGTAACCTTAGACTGTCATTCATATGAATCAGTGGTTCATTTACGTTGTTATATAGTGCAACATTAGACTGTCATTCAGAGGAACCAGTTGCTCATTTACTTTGTTATATAGTGTAACATTAGACTGTCATTCATAAGAATCAGTCGCTCATTTACTTTGTCAAATAGTGTAACATTAGACTGTCATTCATAGGGAAAAGTCGCTCATATATCTTGTTATATAGTGTAACCTTAGACTATCATTCATAAGAATCAGTGGTTCATTTACGTTGTTATATAGTGCAATAGTAGACTGTCATTCAGAGGAACCAGTTGCTCATTTACTTCCTTATATAGTGTAACATTAGAATTTCATTCATAAGAATCAGTCGCTCATTTACTTTGTTATATATATAGTGTAACATTAGACTCTCATTTACTGGGAACAGAAGCTCATATATCTTCTTATATAGTGTAACATTAGAATGTCATTCGTAAGAATCAGTCGCTCATTTACTTTGTTATATATATAGTGTAACATTAGACTCATTTACTGGGAACAGAAGCTCATATATCTTGTTGTATAGTCTAACATTAGACTGTCATTCATAGGGAACAATATTTCATATATATTGTTATATAGTGTAACATTAGACTGTCATTCATAGGGAACAATATCTCATATATATTGTTATTGAGTGTAACCGCGTGTCATTCATAGAAAACAGCATAATTAATTTGTCTTGTTGTGCAGTGCAACACTGGACTGTCATTCGTAGGGAACGATGCCTCATTTACTTTGTTAAGTAGTGTAACTATGCCATTTCAGCCTATTTTACGACTGTTCATACTATTTTGCGGGTTAACTGTGTTGGTGCTAGCATGAGAAAAAAGTTAAAATGACGAACTAAAGGGTTGCCCCCTCCCTGGATCCGGATCTGTTACACCGTCATTCGTAGGAAACAGTGGCTTATTTACCTTGTGATATAGAGTAACGTTAGACTAATGACCATTGGCACGAATCAGCAGCTCGATATATCTTGTTGTATAGTGTAACGTTAGCCTGGTATTCATAGAAATGAGTCGCTCATTAACATTGCTGTATAGTGTAATGTTCTGGACTGTCATTCAAAGGAAACAATAGCTCATTTACCTTGTTATTTAGTGTGACGTCGACATTTTTGTAACTCAAAGTAAGCAACAACAAAGCTCAGTTAGAAAATTCTTTATTTTTTCATATCACAGCTTATAGACTGAAGCAGGGAATTAACAAATAATATACACAATGAAACTATCATTATAGACGAACATATTAATGAATAGCGTGATGTACACTGATAAAAAAAACCCATGTTTTCTACTATTTCTGCACTGAGGTATCTGAGGACATGTCTCTTGTAATCGCGTCATATTACAACCAGAAGATTGTTCTGCTGTAAAAACAGAAATAAAAACGCTTTTAATAAAACACGGTTACGCTTGACATATACAGTATATGTAATTGCATATGTTATGCAAATCACTTCGATTCCTAGGACCAAACAAAAGCCTGACCGTTAATTTTTCGACGTAGTTCTCACAAACATGTACCCAGACCCTCCCCCGGGTAGTAACAGAGAAATAGAATGGCGTGGTTTATTTCAGTTGAATGTATGCGGTTTAGTAAAGACTGGGTTATGGCCATGAGCCACTAGATGATATCCCATGATCATATGAACTGTGTTTGTACTCGTTCTAGATGGAGGCACAGAATCTGACATCTGTATGTTTACTCAAATGATGTTAACACATTTACTACTGCAAGAAACACGATTGTATAAAACCTTATTTGACCTTAAACGAACCGGCGTTTGTCCTGAAGATATGTGCGTTGGATGTGGCAAAAAACGTGAACAGGCTGAACCGTTCAATCCAGTCACTGGCACACATATAGGTCTAATTGTCTCTAGAAAGGATGGTCAAAACTACTTTTGCTTACTAAAACACCAATGTGGTTTTATTGGTATGGGAAGAAGATGAAAACATGACTGATAACAAACTAAATGGGATTCATTAAAGAGCTTTATAAATGTGATGATGATATGCAACACTGAAAATTTCATTCTCTACCAGGAATTATCGTCGTGCTCCGCTCTGCTTCGCTATTCTTAGACCGGTACCCTCCCCTCAGTTGCGCTCACGCTATGCCACACCAAGGACAAGTCACCGCCGCCATTTTGGATGAAGATTTCGATCGACGGAAGTGACGTCAGATTAGGTGTAATTGGCCGCCGATTCGCTGGCCTTGGCCTTCCCCCTAAGTTGTTAATTTTAGTGACCAATAGTCTAGCTGACTCTGCTAAAAAGAAAATGGCGGCTGTGACCCGTCCTGATGCGGAGCGCAGCGAACGCCGCTGAGGTAGTGTACCAGTCTACGCATTTTGTATGGTTTATAGAAGGGCGAACAACTCTGGGTCGAGAATGGGACGTTTTCGGCAGGTTTATAACAACACCTGCTTCTTAACCTTCCTGACCAAACGCCCGAATCGTAGACTTCTCTTCCTTCTACCGATTATTAAATTATTTTTCCCCGTGGGAGGTTTCACTTCAACTGTTCCAGTAGGCTTCGGACCCTCTGAAATGAGAGAATAACGAATTTATTAGACAAAATTAATTGTAAATTTCATTTTTAGGTCTTTGACACGACTTTGCGTCGAGTGTGTCGACCAAGCAATTTGCAAGACCTGCTTATTAGTTCGAATCCCGCTAGGTATCCCTCATTCTAAAACCCACTTGAGGTAGACAAGTGGCATCCAGAGGGATTGTGTTATCCAGTTCTGCCCCACCTTTCCCCTTCCCCCTCCCCCCCCGGTCCTCAAACGGTACCAGATCTTATACAGAATCCTTAGTAATGCGTTGAGGACTTTTACAGTCATGTTAGACGTCATTCCAATTATTTCAGTGGTGTTTTCCAGTGCGGTCCGTGACACTTTGCTGAAATGGCCGAAAAATTGCTGCAAGCTAAGTTATTTTCAAAATTGGTCACTTAATTAGAACAATGTCGATGTCACTATCTTTCACAATATTTTTGTCAATTATTTGTTGTTGAAATCAAGCCAGTCATATAATTGCAACAGACAGACTGACTGACTGATGGCACCCAAGTATGATTGGCCTGAGGCAAACCGACTGGAAGTCTATTTTATCAAATTAATACTCACGGTCTGGATCACAGCCGATGATTTCAAACCGGAAGCATGCCCCTTTCTCCCACTCAGTAGGACGTATCCGTATAACGTTGGTGTAGACGAAGGGATCGAAGAACGGAGAGAAAGTCACGGTTGAATTGTATATCGCATCTATGCTCTGAAGAGGAAACATTCAGACATAACTATTTTATATATTAGTGCGTTTCCTGAACCATCTGTTGCTTTTCTAAAGGACGAGCACACTTTAAAGATACTTTATAAAGATGCTTTAAAGGGCCGGTTTTAAGCTGATTGTATCGCTTGCTCCTACTCGGGTCCACGCTAAGGTAATCTTTTCTTTTTAACTTGGCGTCTGTCCTTTTCCTTCTAAACGTCCCCACTGGTGATGAGGGTTTTCCTCCTGCACTCAAGTGAGTATATTACTGAAAGCGTCCCACTATATACATCCAACCAACCTTTTTATAGCCTCAAAATGGGCCCCGCTAAATTAGTCTTCAATTGGCCCTTTAAGCCGGCCCTTGGTGAAAATACCGTACAACCAAAAACGGTTTCATATTATACTGATTGAAAGAAATAAAGGAGCGCCTAGTAGGAAACATCATTAAGTAATATCTCAGTGTTCCACGTCGATGCTAAAGGTCATCCGGATTTCGGAGACATGCAAGACATACCAGATACTGACAGTTCATGTGTTACATGGCTGACTACAATATGCGAGATGTTCAAAATGGATTATATCAATGGACTGGGATTGAATGAGACTGACTGAGATCGAATAAGCAAACATAAGAATGAAAGCAGGTTCAAATAGATACTTATCGGTATGGGATAGACTGGTCTTAGTATCTATACTGACGTCTAAAAGAAAGTATACCACGACTTAGAGAGATGGTTGATAAACGCAACAAATGTTGGCGATTTTCAAAGATATTAATTGAAGAGGGAGAGTTGTTTTAACAAACTGAACACTACATGAAACTCCACGAAAGTAAGATAATTTGTTTATGAATAGAGACACCCAAAAATAGGAGTTGTTAGAGGTAGTAATATATTTTCTCTGTATACTTTCTTTTGGACGTCGGTATACGTAAAGCTGGATATGTGGTCAAACTCAATGTTTTCTTTTCAAAAACCAACCTTTGGAACGATACAAATACATACAATTATGTACAAACCACGAATAATGCAGAAAAGGTATAACATATGTGTCGGCTAAGCAGCCCTTTCAATGGCCGTATCTATTTTCTCACACCCATTTCAGAAATTAGAGACAACGATACATTCCGAACTTTCTGACAGAATCTTGAAAGTATTCGTAAACCTTCCGAAGCGTTATACTTGCAATTAAATGCATTCGGCTCATATTCAGAAAGTATTCGAAACTTGACGAAACTTTCTACGGTAAACTCTCAGAGAAAGGTTCGCAATGAAGCTGGCTTTTTAAAACTAGAAACATACATCTGTCTGCACGTACCAGGACGGAGGGAATACGGCGTCATTTAATTAGACATACACCTTTACAATGGATGATTTACAGTTAGTGGTATTTATTTCACACAGTGGCTACTTATTTTAGCGTTCGCGAGGACGTATCTAACTGTCAATGCCGCACCCAAAATCTACAAATGTCTGTTTGGAAACATGCTCGTGTGATGTGGTTTGGTAGACCAATTTCATTCCGTAGACTCCACACAGGGGATCATCTATGACGCACGTTATTACAAAATGGTAACTAGTTTCTAATGAAGAATTGTCTCCCCTGGGTGTCATGTGCTATACTATAACAGCCAGATGTGCTGTTCTTTGAATACTGAATGTATCGATGAAGGTTCCATTCTAGCCTACTCACCACAGCGTACGTCTCCATGGCGTTGTTAGGAATATTGTAATATTCTAGATCGAACTTTTTCATGAAGGTGTCGGGAGTTTCCCAGAAGTGAAGCTTGTTGGGGTGTTCAAACATAATCATGGCGACAAGGTAGGGCTTGTCAAGGTGGACTTCGTAGTAAGGAGCTTTGTCTCCTGGGTCAGGGCACCAAGCGCCATTCTTTTCACCTGTAAATACGACGACATATTTACAGATAGAAGACAGAGTAAGTGTTTATTAATATTACACCATCGCCCAAAAAATCTGAAGCGCTAGGAAGTTACTTTTGATGTGTAGGGTACGTTACGAAGCAACAGGGCTCTGGAGAACGACGAGCGTCTGTTAGATCGCCAGTAAACCAATGCTGTCGTACAAAGCGAATAAAATGGGGTTGTTAGCTCTATCAGTACCCCTTTGAACTATCTTTTCCCATGGTGTGCACTTTGCATATTGGGCTGCGTTGATGTTGAAATACATCCTCGAAATCCAGGGCATATCACTCCGCCAACGGCTCCCGCAGATGCCCTGGATTCACACCTATTTTAAACGATTGTCTCCAGGTCGGTTGTTTGACCAACCAGTGAGGCTTCCACAGCGAAAGTTTGCGTCGTATTATGTGGTGCGTCTCTCCAAACACTCAACGAAGTAAAGACGTTATGTGCTTAAATTTATCAAAAGTGTTCTCTTGCTAATTCCTTTTGTGCAGTAAATGCGACATTTCATTGGTTCCTATATTTAGCAGGTTTGAACTTTCGACACACACATAAAACGACGTGGAAGGGAGTAAATCCAGGGCATCTGAGGGAGCCGTTGGCGGCGTCATAAATGCCCTGTATTTCGAGAATGGCACATACATAGTAAATCATGAACTCAACTTACCGAAACAACAGAGATATCTGCCTTTTTCCTTCCCTTTGCCCGCCAAAGAGGAGGATACTGTGATCTGACTGTCTTTGATGGTGCCATTCCACATCCCCAGGGGATGGAGACAGCCTACAGAAGAAAAGTTACTCAACACACACACGTTATGACAGACAGAACGAGAGCTATAGTGTTGCAAATCCCCACTGCCTTTTCTTTTAAGTCCCATTTCAAGAATGTGTAACAAGTAGCATACATAAGATTAACTGTCATTAAACTCAGAATTAAAATGTTAGTGTTAGGTTTGGAAAGCTGCCCTCATGACACTATCAGGGGCGGGATGATGCAGTGGTATATAGTGCGTCGGCCCAGCAATCTGCCAGCCTTGGCGGGTGTGGTTTTGAGTCCCGCCCGGGCACCTCTCTTTCAGCCCGGAGAGATAAGAGCCCCGACACCGACGTAATGTTGGTGAGTGCGTGGTGATGTGGCTGAAAGATTGCTGAAAACCACGTAAGACCCCAAATCACTCACTCACTCTTGCTCTCAGATCGAGATGGTGGTTGGAAGCTACTACTACGACTACCAACACTATTACCACTACTGCTACTACTACGACTACTACTAATACTAATACTAATAATAATAGGCATGCTGCTACTACTACTACTACTACTACTACTGATAATAATAAATAACGACAATAGGCGTTCTACTACTAATAATAATAAAAATAGGCATACTACTACTATACTAATAATAATATGCATACTACTACTTCTAATAATAACAGCCATACGACGACTACTACTCATAATAATAATAGTAATAGGCATGCTACTACTACTACTACTAATAATAATAGACATGCTACTACTACTACTAATAATAGGCATGCTGCTACTACTAATAATAATAGTATGCATGCTACTACTACTACTAATACTACTACTAATAATAATAATAGGCATGCTACTACTACAACTACTACTACTACTAATAATAATAATAGGCATGCTACTACTACTACTACCACTACTAATAATAATAATAGGCATGCTATTACTAGTACTACTCATAGTAATAATAATAATAATAATAATAGGCATGCTACTACTAGTACTACTAAAAGTAACAATTATAATAGGCATACTACTACTACTACTACTGATAATAATAATAGACATGGTGCTACTATTACTACTAATAGTAATAATAATAATAGGCATACTACTAATGCTACTACTTCTACTACTGGGCTACTACTAGTACTACTAATAGTAATAATAATAATAGGCATACTACTACTGCTACTACTTCTACTACTGGGCTACTACTACTACTACTACTACTACAGCACCAATGCTACTTACCACTTTGCGGAGGTAAATCTGAAATTAGATAACATCAGTAAACATGTGTTTAAAATGGCATTTCAGTAACTCGGTGTCTTTATAATCTACGCTGTCTAATACTGTAAAACATTTTAATAATTTTAAAGTAACACATACACGTGTATTATGGACATAACTGAACACCATTATTTGTTCCACATAAATGGACATATATGACGATGCAGCTTAAAGACAGTAAGAAAATTTGAAAATTATATCCGTATTCAGAAAGCACAGAAATATATTCACGAATACTGCAAACTTACGTGTGTAGTGACATCCGGGGCCGTAATATGGTGGTGGGCATGCGCAAGTATTTTCATTGATACAACTTCCTCCATTTTCGCAATGAGGGGTACAAAGATCTGAAATATATGTTATGATATTGACAGACAATGGGAATTCGTCTAAACCAAATACTGCACGAACGGATGCAGATCATCTTGAACTGTTAGGAACGTGCATGAAGTGAATGACGTAACTGAGTGATGGTATGCAGTTAAAATTGTAAAACATGGCGCAAACAAGGCGCGGTAGCCGTGAGCAACAGGCGTCAGACTCGTGATCCGATGATGGTTAGGTCGCGGGTTCGCTCATAGCTAGCGGCGCGCCGTGTTGTACCCTTGGACAAGGTACTTAACTCCACTTGTCCCAGTCGGCCCAGTTGAACACGGATATTGGCACTGCGGCGACAACCACCCGTAAAGGTGAAACAATTATTTCCGGTATATAAATGTACATGGAAAATGAAAATGAAAAACATGAAAAAGGCCTCTTTCGTTCTTTGTTTATAAACTCCAATTATGTCTGGTCAAAATTGTCCCAAATTGGATCCATAGTTTGTCCTATGCCAAATGATATTATGTTTAGGAAAACAGTGCTTACATTCTGGTATACAGCCATAAATCTCGAACCGGAAACATGCCTCGTGCACGAAGTCCACCACGGATATCCGGACCTTCTTCGTCACCAGCCCAATGATCTCTGAGTAGGTGGACACTACGGTAACAGACCCTCCTCTCACACCAAGCATGTACTGAAAAACGTAACTCGATTGTGTACAGACATCAACTCGAAAATCCCTAATTGATCTATTCATGGATATTTATTCAAGTCATTTCCCATATGTATGCGTTCTATTCCATTCTTTAATCATCATCAACAGCAGCAGCACCACCACCAATAGCGCTATCGTCGATATTATTATTGCGCGTACTATAAATCCTATGCCTTGTTTATAAATGTTTCCACAACCAAGCACCTGAGTATCTGTCTGAACTTCTCTCACAACACAGTCCTGCCAGATGTTTGAGGTCCCAGAGTCAGCAACTACTAACAGTTCCCAAAGTACGACTTGTCTCCTATGGCCAGAAAACCTTTGAGTACACAGC
>JAUELE010279259.1:0-17881 GCA_031471655.1 Diodora aspera
TGGATGTTTATACCAAGACTCATACGCAACGTACACAACTCCAGTGGCAAGCATGGATGTTTATACCAAGACTCATACGCAACGTACACAACTCCAGTGGCAAGCATGGATGTTTATACCAAGACTCATACGCAACGTACACAACTCCAGTGGCAAGCATGGATGTTTATACCAAGACTCATATGAAAGACATGGTCAACATATATATATATCTACGAAATGTATACCGAAATATCAAACCATTTCAGCATTTATATCAATAATCACATTGACCCGTATTATAAGACGCGTATACACTATACATCTAAACAGTTTCTCCAAATATCAAACAAAAGGAATAGACAAGTGACACGAGTATTTATGTTGTCAAACCATCATAGAAAACATACTATACATGTATACCAGCGTATAACATGGACAGCAATACCAAGAAGCTTAATAGCGTGTATTACATCACTTTTAATGTATGTTGGACACATACTTCACTTCATGGCGAACCAAAACATACTACTATAGGACTTATCAAATTGACGCCATTGTTTTCAAAATTATCTGTGTTATTATGAACTATTAACGTATATTGGATATATGTTTTGATTTCATGGCAAATAAAATGATAATAATATGGTCTCTATCAAAATAATGTCGTTCATTTCGCAGTGACCTTACAAGTAAATTTGAACGCGTTATTTCGATATGCAGCATGCTTCAAAGTTATTCTGGTGACTTTGTTTAAAAAGAAAATGTATTCCCATAGCTATCACTATCTAAAAGAATTCATTTCATATCAGCCACAAGACGGCAACATAACCTTTTAAACCAACAATTACATATTACCTGTTAAACACTCTTTACTTATATATGCCATAAGTCATACGCAAATTGCAATTCCTTTATGATCAGGTTTTGTACTAATTCAGAATAACCAAAATGATATTTTACACTTTAGATATCCTGCAGATATCAAGCTATGTAAGCAAACACATATTTATGTGTCTTTAAATTATTGGAGTCTAGCATAAAAGTGGTACTTTACTTGTGGCGCTCTTTGCACTTTTGGCAGCACTCTGCCAAGTTAACACATATACCCAGGTATCTGCCAGTACCATTTAATAAAGGGAAACATACAAGAGAAGCATTATGGTTGATGATGTGCATATGGCCATATATAACACTGAGGATGCGTTGGATTCAAGAACGAGTATCTTACCTTCTAGAATAGGAACCAGACCCCTTGAAACCAACAATTCATCTTGACAAGTTATATTATAGGATTCTCCATAGGTTTGTGAACCCTAGTGTACACTCCGATGTCCACAGCACGAAGACCTGGGGAGACTCATAAACAAGTTACAGCCAAGTCGGCATCTCACGACGTTAACTCAGCACCAATCGCTCTGATTCAGCCGCAGAACACTCCTGTTTGACGGATAAATATTCCGATGCTCTTTGGCGCTTTGGCATAGATTGATTCCGCTACCAACGCTGGAACTTCTCGTCGTCGTCGCCGTCTGTGTCGATGTAGTGGGAGTGGAAGGGTCGAGTGAGAGAGCCTGGGGAATTGTCATCCGTCGAGTATTAATATCCTCTCAATGTTGTTGTCATCTTGGGGGCTAGACTAGAGATTAAACGTTTGTTGACGAGGACGGGTATTTTGGCCTGGCCTTGATTGTGTCTAATTACACCAAGGTCCTAAGATTCGCTATTGATCTGACAGCACTGATGTTTTCATTCACATCTATGCTCAGATGAGTGGCTATTTAATCAATTTTGCAGCACTGAATCATTATGTTGCACTTCAGAGGTAAGATTGACAAACCTCACGCACACGTTTGTTACTACCTGGGGTCTCCTTTCTCCAGATTCATTGGCGAATACATTCAGTCGTATAATGCAAGATAACCCAACCTACAGTTATTGCGAATAAATAAACATATGAATGAATGAATGAATAACGCTACTGGTACTGCGAAATAATGGATAAGAAAATCATACGGAAGAAAGGATCAATTTCATCAACACATCTAGTATGCGGATGGTATATCACTTACATAATTGTTAGACATTATGTGCAGTAAACGCCGCGTACACATTTAAGACTTTAACGAGGTGGTTGTCATCGTTGACTCAGCAATCACGCCATATCTGTAAGTAGTTGATTAGCTCACGTCTTCCCGAGTTGATAAAAAATGCAGACTGGAACATTTCATTAAAGAATCAGAACGTGAGACGTCTTCACACACAGTGAAAGATGTGGAGATTCCTGACATCTGTAGAAATAGGTGAGATGGGCTGGTCTTGTGCATCGCACCCAGGCCACACGCTTACATATTTAGCAAGGGCGAGCCAAGACAGTCATTGGATAGGTGAACGACTCGAGTTCTAAAGCTCCCAGAACGTCGATAATTCCTGCCACACTGCGACAATAACAATGGCAGCGCTGTTACCTTTGACAAGTGTGTTTGCTCCCAAATGGTTTCGGCCCAACAAGCTGAAATTGGGTACCCGTCCGGGGAGATGGTAAGTTGATGTTACCCTTCTAGCTCCTAACAAGGAGCTTTGTTGTATGCTCCCTAGGGAGTTGAGAAATGTGTTTATTTGTTCCAGTGACCGGGGTAATAATATGGCGCACTTTGAGCATGTGTTTAGTGCGGAGGGTGTCCTCATTACATAATAACTTGTAACTTTTTAACAGCCCTTTATCCAGGCAACACAATGATGGACACATTGTGTTGTCCTTCCCTTCTTAATTAACATTCAGGTAACATGGATAAAGAGCGTTTCTTCCGTAATCAGACTTGTTTCATGCCAGAGTAACAAACAAAATATCATGGAAGACCAGCACATTAAACATTAACTCGTTTCGGAACATCAATATGAAGCAATCGGCAATACAACAGACAGTTACGGAGGATCCACTTTATCTGTCTGCCACAGAAGACACAGTTTCACATCTGTATCGATTACATGTAGGGGATAGGCAGGATTCCAATAGCATAAGAGATATGATCGATATTAACCACGATTGGCACCATTTAACGTGGTATTCACCAATCTGCCAACACTATTGCTGAGAAGGATGTCGGTGTAGTCATCTTCACACAATGTTCTCATTCTGGGCAACGAGTTATGAGCCGGATAGAAGCGTTTTCTTTTAATTAATTCCAGATTGAAAGATGACCAATCCAATTACTGAATTATTCTCTCTCAGTGGCGTACCCGCCGAAACTGACGCCTTAGGCAGATACTGAAAGTGCGCCCTTGGCGAAACATCCGACACAGGTCCGTGCCACGGGTCTTTGCTTTGGGCGCAGCTTGTCAGGGGGCGCCGTCGGAGAAGACTGTTCAGTAGTGCTCGCTTCAGGTTGTGCCCAGGGCACATGTCCTGCTCACTCCACTTTAGATATTCCACTGTGTAGTTCACTATTTCTAAACATAGGTTCTCTTACAGGGTACATCTTCTAATGTAATGCAGTATGTGGACGATAGTACAATTGGACATGAGACCCAACAATGGCACGATTGTGGGGTCGGTAAGTTGTGTTTTTGTCATTTTCATATCATTTGAAGACACACAAATTGAGCTCACATGTCACCACATTGCTTTACACAAATATTAGCGATGTCCAAAAGAAACGATACCAAGATATTGAATACGACCGATGGAAAACAAACCTATGTTGCATAATGTAAGATCTGACTGTGTATTCAAGAAAGCGTTGATTTAGCATGAAGAAGTCAATTGATAATCCATGATAGCAGAGACTTTTGAAGACACATGAGGTTGGAAAATAGTTTGAATAATTTTATATTTGTATAGTTTCGTTTGAGCGTTAGTATACAATAATGCTAAGGTTGAACAGAGTTTATATTAAGTTGATCTAATGCAGTACGTATTACACTTCCAGGTAATTTAGATTTAACTATTTTCAACATTCTCTGCTGGGAGGGCTACTTTCCCAGGAGTCTTTACCCAAACGGTGCTATTTCTCTTTAAGTTCTGGCGGATTGCTCGTAATCCCTCCAACATTGGTTTGGTAGAAGCAACAACACAGGCATCCGTCTGTTCTGGGATAATTGGAAAGTAATGTACATCACCATTAGGTATTTCCTGTCGTTGGAAATCGTCCCGTAATAAATATCGGCTCGATAGACCCTACTAGCCCATCGGGGAGCACATTTACTTGACATTAGAGAGTGTATTTTTGCTTCCGTGTGAGCCTCCCATTTGTGAAAGAGGTGTTTTCAATGTAGGTAACTGTGGTTTGAGTGAGTATATATAAGTGGTTCCCATCTTGTTTCTCCAACATCTGTTACGGTTCCCAGTCACAACGGTCTTAGTCTCTCGGACCAGAAAGGAAACCGGTTAGAAGGATGGGAACGTAAGCAATATCAACTGCGGACTGGTGTTGCTCGGTGACTGTTCGCTTCATGAACTTCTCTGGGCTCTCAGTGATTTGGTTTTAGACTCTAACACTGCCAGTGGTGTCCGTTTGCTATATAAGTGTTAAGGAATGAGTACCTGGCCGGAAGTTTTCAGAAGCACAGCAATATATATATTTGATGCACAGATTTATACAAATCAGTAAATGTGAATGATATATAATTAGATGGACACATAAACCTAAGCGGACGACTAGAGGCCATCAGACAAACGAATACTCCAATTTTTATCTATTTGTTGTGTGAATTCACTTATGTAAAGGTTAAAGTGTTACGCATCGTCCTTTCTGTTAGAACCTTGAACGTTTCAATAAGAACACGCCGACGCTCGAAAACCACCACTCTGTCAAGCTTCCAGAGCTACTATGAAAATGGAGGATTCACTTGTCCTTGGTTTGTCTTAAACTAATTCCTGTACACATGCAAGCGGCGTGATACAAGTGCAACATTAGCGAGGCCTTCTTCTTATAAAGCAGTTACATAACTTAATAATGCAAATGTACATTGTTCCAAAGACTGGGGTAATGACATGTAGCGCGTTGAACATGTACAATATAAACAATCATATTATTATTATTATTATACACATTTTACAAAACCAATGGCAAAGTCAGACGATGATGAGAAAATGCAAGAGTACAGAATAAATATCAGGATTTACTGATTTACTACTGAATAGCGTCAGGTCAAACTTCTGATACATGTCCTTGCATGTTATGTGCTTCTGCTTCGTCTATGATGAGAAGAGTTCCATGAAATTAGTAAGGGCACCTCCTTCTGTTTGTTCTCATGCGCATATTCCTCATGAGAATGCCCTTGTTGAACTGGAGAATTTCATCAGAATTATACTTCAATGTCATAATTTAGACTTAGGAAGATACACCTACAGTTAACTTTGCCAGGGCTCATACATGTAGATCAGTTTTGCTGTAACGGCTGCAATTTCGTCCAGGACAAGAAGAAGAGAAAGGGGAAGAAGAAGAGAAAAAAAAGAATACGCAGAAAAAGAAAGCGATGACGTAGAAAGAAGACGAACAAAGAAAAAGAAAAGAAGAAGAAAGAAAAAGAACCAGGCAAACAAATAACGAGTAGAAGAAGAAAGAAGAAGAAGAATCAAAGGAAAAAAGGAATGAGAAGAAAAGGAATGAAAAACAGGAAGCAGACGAGAAAAAAAGAGAAGACAAAGACAGAAAAGAAGAACCAGGCAAACAAATAAAGAGAAGAAGAAGAACCAGAGGAAAAAAGAAAGAGAAGAAGAAAAAGTAAGAAGAAAAGAAAATACAAAGAAAGAAAAGAAGAAAATAAAATGAAGAAAAAGAGAACGAAGAAGCAACAGGACGAGAAAGGGAAGACACAGAAAAAGACGATGAAGAACATGAGTCGAACCACAAAACTGAACCATAGTTTCGTCTGTGCCTCAGGCACGTCTGGTGAAGAAGGTGCATGCTCAGAAGAGTATTATTTTATGTACTTTAGTTTTCCCCTCTGCTGATAATAGCATCGTACAGCCCAGGGGACAAAACATAAATCTTATTAACATTGTCTGGGTAGAGTGCTGTCACTGGAAAGATATATGTGCAATCAGGGGGTTGCACTAAAGTAAACCGTAGGCAAGACACAGTGACCCCCAATCGGCTAGTGTTACACAGACCTTCAAGTAGATTAATTCCTAGAATGTATGTACATATCCATTTCCTAATGCATTTCCCACACAGCAGTGCATTCCGCATCAAGCGAAATTAAGTTAATTTTCAAAGATAAATGCCGAGTCGAGACATCTTGTTCAAACGGTATTACTCAGATCAGTTAAAATCATTACAGGTTCATAACCCTAAAGTTTACAATATCCTTTTTCTTGAAGAATCAGTGCACAGAAATTGGAAAGTCATTTTCGCTTATGATACTCTTCCGTGCTAACCAGCGGGAGAATGATATTCTTAAACTAGCAACATACTCTTCTGACCTGTCTTTCAGTGGTTAAATAAAGTGATAAACTGTCGCACAGAGTGAACGTCTTAACAAACACATGCTTATTTCCATGTTTCTTTCCTGTCATGACGAGAATCCAATTCAATTATAATTTCTATAAATACGTTTTTGACAGCGAACATGTATCAACAATAAGAATACAGTGTATTGGGTGTTGTATAGCGCTACATTCAGGTTTGCATATCTTGCTCAAAGCGTTCGGCATTATTAACCTGGTGTAACCCAAGCAGGCTATATGCGCTATAAGGTTAACAACACTTCAGATAGAGGATCAGTACACAGTTTAAGCTGGGTCGATAGAGGCAGGTACTTGTCCAAGGTGACACCACTGATATTGTGATGTAATTGTCAGGTCAGTGTCCAAATGTGAGACAAGGCAAACCCTTGAAGGCCTGGGAGTAATCGACACGAGCTGGTCAACCATCCAGGTACTGCTTAACGTCTCAAGCAAGCGACCCACCTACATTACACGAGGCCAACTGACCTCACCGACAGAGCAGTTGAAACAGTTAAAAGTGCATCCTTTTATTTATATTGAGCTCACATTAATTAAATGTGCAATCACATATCTTGCAGAGACTCCAAAGTGAGAGCAATGACAAACACCCTGTGCGATGTCACAACCAAGTAACTCTCAAGATATCAAACACATATTTCGGTAGTCAGCAAGTCATGTAACTTGTCACGGGTTGTTTAGTGCTTAACAATTTGCAATGTCAGCGTTGAGAAAACCAAGGATGATTTAATGCTGATCAACCTTTTTTCACTGAAATATGAAGTTCAGGTAAAAACTAACCATGGTCAAATTAATTGAGTTTTGACCACAGTAAACCTGAAGCTTCTAGATCTCCTGTTACTTCGGTGTTGGAGGTATCAAATCGTTGCCCTGTTCCTCATTCATTATTTCTCTTAAACATGTTGAATTGTTTCCCTATCTCAGCAATTCTTTGCACCCTTATTTACAGGCTTGGATCTGCTGAAGCACCGTTTCTGTACGGAAAGTGGCTCTCTTAACAGCGTCCATTGATTTCGCTCTCGACCTTCCGCTAATTCCGAACCCCCAAAAATTTAAAAGGAAACATTTTAAAAACGGTTGACCAACGATTTCAATAATTGATTGCATCAGGTCTCTATGGGAGGAAAACTTCGAAGAAACATGGACGAAATTGATTTCACGTGCCGCTAACATGACACAGCCAATCAACTTCGTTTTTAATCGCATGTTTTAAATTGCACTGTGCCTGTAATGTAGGTGCATCGAAGTATCCATTTGAGTGTGTCCTGGGTGTGCATACACACGACATTCATCTGGATGTGCGTGTAATATTGATTCACTGGGACATAGATTAGGGTATGCTTGTAATGTGATTATATCTGAATATTCATTTGGGTATGCTCATATGTACACAGAAACATTAATTTGGGCGCACTGATAATGTATACTGACGTGCAAAAGATCCGAGGGACTACTGAATAGATCCTCACATATGTTGGATATACAAGAGATAGCCCTTCAAGATGTGGAAGTTTTATCAATGACATGATGCCAAACACATTACACTCACTGAAATCCAAGCACTCTTTTGATCAATAGATGTAGGGAAATATATGAAATCATTTGGTATCGTTTCTTTTGCACGTCAGTATAGTTACACCGGAACGTTAATTTTAATGTACCTATAGCATTTGACCATTCATTTGAGTGTGTCCGTATGTAAATACACCGGACATTCAAGTAGATGTGCGTGTAGTATTGACTCACTGGGACATAGATTAGGATGTGTTTGAAATGCAGTTACCCCTGAATGTTGATAGGATGTGATTTTGATGTAGGTACGACAGATAGAGCGAACTGTCGAGGATGATAGGTGGTAGTAGCATTATCTTGCAGTACAATGGACAAGAATGTACTTATACTATTGTTACATTTAGGATGTGCCTGTATTGGGACGATGGTTAAGTAAGTTTGAAATGTTCATACATCTGCACACTTGCTAGAATGCTTTCGTAGAGTGGATATACATGCAGTAGCGCACTCGTTATGGTGTGCTTGTAGTGTTAATGCGCTAGGATCTGGTTAGGATGTGCTTATAGTATTTGCATGCCAGTACATCAACTCCAGTGTGCTTGCAGAATTGATATACTAACGCGGTGGTTAGGGTGCGCTTGCAGTATGCATGCATTAGAATGCTAGGATGTGCCTGTAGCATTGATATACTGACAATCTTCTTAGGATGTGCGTGTAAAATTGATATACTAGGACATAGGTTAAGACATGCATGCATCATTAACACATTAGCAAACAAGTTAAGATGTGCTCGTAACTTTAGTTCTTAGTTGAACCACCATACACCGAGCTAATATGTATATGTTCTATGTGTGTTTCTATGTTTGACAGGAGCAATCACAACATGATTAACGAAGCGCAATCCATTAGCAGTGTTTTGCTACTAACGTTGACTTCAACGATGATTAAGCATTACATGCAAGTCGAAAATAGAAAACAAATTGCAAGAAGTTTGACATACACAATTACAGCCTACACATTGTTTGCCAATCACGGAACCTTCAAAGTGCATTTATCTACCTAAATCTTTTCACGTGAACTAAGTAAATATTTTTCCATATGCCAGTTACTATTATTATCAATATAACATGACGATAAGCTTGTATGCAAGCGTACAAATATAGGCGAGTGTTTGAACATACATAACGAACATCACCTTGGCTGTAGATGATTAAAGAGTTTTGTTTGAGTTAAAATTACTGCATCCCTCCGGTATTCAAATCAATAGTATAACTAATGGTCTGGGTTATATAGAGCCGGTAAAAATGTATAAATTAAATCAATTCTGCCTTTAGAATTTAGTTTCTGCCGTTTTTCATGTACATTGTCTCTGACTTTAATGGAGAATATTTTCAAGACCTTAACATTTTTTGTATTGATAGTCAACTCAGAAGCCATTTTCGTGTGTTTATTCCCCTGTTAAGTAGGGAAGCCTAGTTTTATTTAATAATAACTTGGAAGGTTGTTCGAAATGCAATTATTTGTTTGGGGTTCAAATCCTGCTTGGAAGGTACCGCGTTTAATTCGTTTTGGGGGTCCGTAAATACCATTGGGTCTTCGCCAAAAGAGAGTAGTATTAAGTTAGTGTTTTTATTTTCGTTTCGTTAGCTAGTTTCGTATTTTCGGTTAAGTGCTATACGTGGAAGGAACACTTCATAACTGTTGGCGGCATAATATATTCTAGATTAATCACTAAAGGTAAGATACACTCTTACACAACACTCTTACTGGTGGAATTAAACTTCAAGACTTTAAATATAATATAATAATATTTAAACAGCTCAAAGCGCCAGTTTTCCTCTTGGTTGGAAGACAGATCGTGTACCGTGATTGCAGCCGAACTTAGTTTCTTTCGCCTTCTGGCGAGAAGAGACCAACAGGACGTCGCAGTGTAAAAATCAGCAGATACGGGATACAGGTGATATTACGTGTAATGAGTGGTTAATGGTCAGTTGACTTATTGCACCAGGTGGTTGAAGTGAAATGTCCAACAATTGCATCCGCAAAGTTTTAAAACCACTTGTGCTAGAATCTAGATGTTTGGCAATATCCTTAAAAGCGTACACACCTATGACAGACAAAATGTATATGTCAAAAGTCAACCAGTGTGGTTTTACTGTAGTTAGATGTCTACGTGTCGCCTATATTTGCTGCACTTATGAGGGTAAACATATGTTGAGGCTGTCAGTCTTTAAATTGACACAGATGCACTTTGCAATGCATTATATGTGTACTTGACAACGTACATTCGAGTGCCTGGGTCTTGTAAAAGGTTTAACCTTTTAACGTCATTTATACAGTAACATAAACCTCCTTGCGTTATCAGTCGTTCCTTTTAAACCTTCTTAAATACTGAACACAGCATAAGTGTCAGCGCCATCTGGTTGAGTGGGTACCAGGGGAGATAACCACTGTCATATTACTGTCACGAAAATGGAGGGTATGTCTGTGTTGACACACTGGTGTTGACGATTGTCTACTAGGCATTCTTTGTCGCACACTGAACATATTGAAAGACCCGTTATGGTTAATGGGTACTGTATCATCTTGTCATTGGAACGCAGATATAGAACATGTAGTGTTGTCTCAGCACCTGTCTTCTCTTTGTTAACAATAATATTGAAAGAACAAAATCATTTCAAATTCAAGCAAAATAAGATGACATCTATGTATGTATGTTATGTGTATGTATGTATATATGTATGTATGTCTGGTTGTATGTATGTTTGCACGATGTGTGTATGTATGTACATGTATGCATGTATGTATGATGAATGTATGTATTTATGTACGTATGTCTGTATGTATGTATGTTTGTTTGTATGTATGGATCGATGGATGGATTGATGGATTCATGAGCATATTATACATGTAATGTAAAGGAGATAGGCATCTATGAACAAGTGTATACGGGTGCGACTTCACTGATGCAAACAGATTAAACCAAATTGCCACCACAGGTTCAAATAATATCTTAAAATAATTTTAATTGTTAAAATATGAACTTACATGACTGTACATTTCATGTCGTGTGAATGCCCTTATGTTGCAGTCATATTCCCTACAGAACATGAAGTCTAGTACGTGTTGGGACATACATTAACCTTTCGAACAAACAGTTGGAAAGCGAAGAAGATGTTTATCAAAAGGCTAAATTATTTGTTTCCATTATCATGTTTATTATTTCAGTTTGATAACAAAGTCAGATATTTCATATAATATTGCACTTGATATGACATGAATTGAAAATCTGCTTGAATGAATCCACAGGTCCCCTTCTGGTATGCAGTAAGATGGATATCGATGTTTGATTATTCTCCAGTGCTACCGCCGAGTGCAAATCTGTTCGATAAATTGTTCGCAAAATCTCCGAGTAAACGGGGTTAAGAATAACTCATTCCACATTGTTCCTTAAGCCAGGCTGAAATTTTGAAAAAAAATACCTGAAAATTGAAACTCTTTCGTATTCATCATAATAAAACGAGTACTGGTCAATAGCAAGCGATGTTTACGAAAGGGGACTTTTTGTAATCGTTCCAAACCTTTAATGCCGTCTAAATATTCTAAGAGCCGTATTCCGCCTACGTGTCAATTGAAGGGTTCAGGAAAAATATGCTGATATTTGATCAAAAGCTTATCGTCACCAGTTTCTCGACAGATAATGCAGCGAAGATTTGGTGCCTGGCTAACAAATTCAACCTAAACCATCCCTTCAGGAAAAGAATCCGATCGACTATTGGCTTACCCCATCATACTGTGGCTTCGGATAAGTGTGTTTGTGACGAAGGGTTGTTACAAATCCTGCAGGTGCTCTCAAAGACATCTCTGACAAATGGAGAATTCAGATTCGGCACCAGTGGACAAGATGGTACTATCTGATCTTAAAACCTTTTCACCGAAGCCAAGTAGAAAATACCCGCTCTGGTAATACTAATGCAACCATTCATATCGTGAAAGGTGCATGATGAAAGCGCCATACACCATTACCTTGATCATTGAAATAATGAACAATCCAATTCCTTGGTTAAGGAGAGTATACAACTTAAACTGCCAGGAAGGTTAATACAGTACCACCACCTTCCACCATGGTGCCAATTTCACATTGGAGGAATGATGCATGTTGTGGGTGTGACCAGGTTTAACACTACTGGCGTTGCCAGTGTCTAAATTAGAGGCGATCGACATCGCTTGAAATGTTCTTGCTCTCACCAATATGTGTTGTATCAGACCAAGCACCTTGTGTACAAGTGAGAGCTTTTCGGTGACTGATTTTGCAGCAGTCATCTAGCTTCATGTCTGGATGCTCCCTTTTTAACTACTGTCGAACAAATATAAGCTGAGCTTGAGCAAAGGTCGAAATATCGTCCGAAGGGCGAAAGTGAATGCACGTGCCCTTCATGAAACCCATGACTGAACGTTTTGCTGATTTACAACATGCATTCTAAGCTAGTATAAAAATGGACAAAACTTCTTTTAGAAAAATTAAGATTTGCATACACCGCGTTCTACTTTGAGGATCAATGCTTGCCTTCAGGCGATTCCAGTACAAAAAAATCGACTATATTAGCGATCTTGAAATCGCTGCCACAATGTACAAGGTTACCACGAGGCTCAAGGACACCACGCAAGCGCTGGCAATAGAAATAGTGAGACGGCCTTCCAACGTCTTCCACTGTTCCGCCTGTCATACAATTTAGGTTACATCGAATACGAAATTGAAACTGATTGATATCTCACACACATATCTTAAATGCACATATTTTGACTATGCGTTAGGTACGTTACGTAATTATAACTTATGGAAGCGTGTATGCATTTATAATTTGTGAAAGTTGTGTATGCATTTAAATTCAATAAAAGCTATACATCCAAATGCAGCACTCGTGTTCAAGAAGACAGGCGGCCATGGCACAATCATGAAAGTGAAACGTCAAAACAATACAGCTTGATCTCTATCTACACTACAGAACAAATCAATCTTAGCGCTAAGATGGATTATAACTCTTAAGATCAACTTTTACACACAGTTTTAACAATCATGCCAGTTGATAAAGCAACGTCAACCTGTACTGTTTTTCCTAAAGTCACAACCAGCATATTTGAGAAGTATGGACACATATTGTTCACGTTGATTTTAGAGTTAAGCGAGTCGCTAAGATGGATCGTAGCTAAGATCGGTTTGTGAAAAAGGACCGAAGGTGACATCTATTGTTTTCAAATCCCTAACTTTCGAAGTCATGGTGCGGGTTTCTCTCTGGAATAAATTGATCACGACCGAAAATAGTGAGCAGTGGTAAAAAAAAAGTCTTAACCATCATCTTGACAGTTTAACACAAGCCACATTGAGAAATGAGATCCCCATCCTATATCAGTTTTTGCCGTTGAAATATGTTATCCGAGATACACTATGGATTTCACATCAATTATTAGATAAAGTACAAATACAATAGTGAACTACTTACTTTTCCTGTGCGTTGTCAGAAATAATGAATAAAAATGGATGCTAAATTTTAACATCATATCTTATGCTGGTATCGTGGTCAAAAAACTTTACCACAGCGATGAATCACATATCTCTCGGCAAAAAGCTGAAAGCTGTACATTTTGGACAGCGCTCAGCTAATCCCGTCTTGGTAGATGGGAATGTTCGACAAGGGTATGCCCTCATAGCCTTTCGAAAGGTCAAGAGTCCAGCGTGTACTTGAACGTTTAGCAAACCATCTCAAGCGAGTAGATGTCATTGCATTTTTTGTTATCTAGGGAGGTCGGTACATGTCTTGAAGACAAATTGAAACAAGTCCTTTACTTTTGTGCATGTTGGCGATCCATCACTACTGTGGTTGGCTATTTCCCCCTGAAGAATTGATGTGGAAGAAACGAAGCAATTTGGCTTTGTTGACTCAGCACCCCTGTCTCTATCGTCAGTAACAATAATAATAATAATAATAATAATAATAATAATAGAAATAAAATAAGAAGGAGTTGGAGTTGGAGAAGAAGAAGGTAGAATAAGAACAGTTCAATTGTGTAACTGTTTTTCATGATAATAGACCAAAAGAAAGATAATAGATTGAAAGACCCAAGAAAGAGCTAGTGTGACAAAATTAACAGAAAACATGATGATGATAATGATGATAATGATCATGATGACAAGGACAGAAAAGAACACTTACATTACGTTTAGTTATCAAAGAGCAATTAACTCATGGTGAAAGTTGAAAAGTTGCTGTAAAGTTGAGGACAGGTTCTCAACCAGTCAGAGTCTGAACAAGCAGAGTATTGCAGAGTGATGGCGCAGTTTTACTGGTGTGCTGTACCTACATTTGGTGTAATTGAGACATCTGTGAGTACGTGCATATGGTAAAACAATATGTGCTGGAAATAAGTTTGTTAACATGGTGCGTAGGAGTTACATCTCAGCACGTATAAGCGTGTCGTGACACCATCCTGAAAAAGCAAATAGGAGAAAATGTAATCCAGGAGTAAAGTCGAAAACGTTGAGAGTACTACGTATGGTCGTGAGGATTGCAGATTGGGGGGGGGGGGGCTAAACTTTATATGCCACAAGGCATACATGTGTAAGTGTAGAATTCATACTGTAATGTCATAAGCCCCGCCCTTCCCTAACAATACCCTGTCGTTATATGTCAAGACACTAGAAAGGGAACCTCATTGGTCATTTTCACTGTGTGTCCTTCTGGCAATGTCAGTACAAGACATATATGCTTGGAGAAATAGCACTTCGCCTTCCCCAGGCAACGACAACATTATGACTGTGCATCTGTCAGCCTAAAGATACTGAGAGTCATTGCCCCCTTACCTTCTACACAACAGTCACATTAACTTATATGTTAACCGGTTATAAGGTTTTAGTCCCTGATTGTTGAAATGCAACTGTTCATGTAAAATGTTCCATTTTCACAAGTAATATGAACGAAGCTAAAATAGAATTTGCTATTGAACCCATATCGGGGACCGTTAATTACCATGATATTTCGAATCTTTTTTATGTTGGTTACTTGAATAGAATTAATAACACGGCATGTAACACTACCTTCAGATCACAGAATTAGGAAATCGTGTGCAAAAAAATCAATAATCCGTCTGAAATGTAAAACAAAAAAGATCCTGTTCGATCTCTTCTAAGGTTGGTTTCATCTTAAATGTTCATCATCTCAAAATAACTCAATTGGATATCATTTTTCCACTTTTAGACATGCCTTTGGCTACCTGTGTACCATATTTCCTAAATGGTTCCATATCCGCAAATCTTGTCATCTGAATTCGTCCAATCAGGACACGTTTAAGAGTAATCATGACCAGCTCGAGATATCAATTTTCTATTGAATATACCATTCCATACTGCAGATATTCCAGATGCAGAAAATCAGCCCATTTGCTTCAAAGACACGCCTCCGGGTAATTAGTTTAACTCTATATGATGTATCTGTACCGTTGCACCGAGTATCGACCTCTTTAATGAATGAAGGCATTACGGATTTTCTTGATAGGGACTCTCATCACGACCTAATTCCAGCAGCGAATTGTTTAATAAAGAACCGTACTTAAATCCGCTGGTAAAGGCAGCGTCTTCTATACTTTTTCAAGGAAAAAGGCGAAAGTAACCATTAGCAATATAAATGTACCATGTCATGACAACCTGCTTCTGCATTACCAACTCGGTAGTGTTATTAAAACCATCTCTTTTCTATTATTACGAATATATAAGAGGATTTAATACTTAAAGAATCATTAACGTTGATAGTAGACATAGTTTAAAACATTGGTAATGTAACGATTACATTGCAATATTTAATTAAATAAGGAAACATATATTTAACGAGTTTTAAGAAAACTGGATTCGAGTTATGCTCAGAGAGGGCGATGTTCTTAGATGTGCATCACTTGATATGTTCGTAAATGACTGCAGTCATTGCTAAGCAAGTCATTACAGGGAATAATTAATGTATTCAGAGATCTGGTAACTGCTGCCAGTCGTATCTCATTTGGTTTGATGGCTTCTTGGAGCAATACTTTGATTCAATGAGTCATGTTTCAAGGTTCATTGACTTTCTGTGGAAGATGCAGTGCCTTGACCAGATCGTACTCGGGTTATTTTGGTCTTAGTGTTGCGCTGATTGCAACCAAACAGGAAGCTGAATATTTCATTGTGCGTGCCAGGATACTTAAAGGAGATCATTGCAAATAAATGTTTCCTATTTTGAGCCAAGCTGAGATTCCAATAGATAGACAATCGTCTCATTTATCATGAAGTAATTGGTCACCAGATTTATTGTTATCCACTGTTTATCACATGCACCTTACACTGTGTTGTAAAGCTTTAGCAACAACTGTTTAAGATTCAAACCCCTTTATTCATTCAAAATAACCTCACAGCGATTGGTATTCAACTGTTCATTGAGCCGTTATTTCACTGAATATGCATCCATGTGAATGAATATTTCACTGAAACTACACAGGTTTTACAGTTGCACCCACGTGCAATTCGTGAGACCCGTGAGCAGACAATCTAATGTACTGTTGTTGATATACCACATGCGTGCGCAGGTAGGAGATGAATAAACGCGTTAAATATTATTAAAACAATGCGCCAATAAGCGTACACAGTCAGAATATGACGTATAGACCCATAACATCTGACATCCTTTTGTCAGCAGTTACACGCCCGAAAGGGTGTGTTCAGTGAAGTCACAACGCAGGTACATTGTAGTAGCTCTCAAATATTTGTCAGCTAATTGCATACATTGTCTTTGCCGTTTTCGCCATTAAATGTTCAGAAATGTGAATCTCACTCTCACACCATTTTCTCAGTAACCGTTCTGTCACTGAGTCGGCAGCATATACTGTCGACGGTGTGGGCAGTTTCAAGTAAATCAAAGCTTTCGTATTATTTGAGATAATAGTGGCTGATTCGGCTGATATCTTAAGTAGTATGCCAACAATAGGACTTACTTGCTGTGATATATTACAGATTATATATTTTAATTAACCTTAAACAAATACAGTCATATTGGGAATGTTGTATTTGAAGATTCGTTTTCCATTTCACCTGATATACCTTTTAGCCTGAATACACAAAGCGTAAAATCAAACAACTGTGTTTACTATTTTAGTATAGCAGGCATATCAGAACTTGCGCAAACACGTAGCGTCTTTCTGGAAGATTCTGGAACATATGGCGTTATCTCAGTGCTATAAATCTGAACTGTAAATATCAGATAGTTCAATTTTCAAAAGAAGAATTTATGAAAGTTTAATGAAGCTAATATAGCTCTAAAGCAAACGGAATTAGTTTGGGGCAATGTGCATTGTGCAAACACATATAAAGTATCGGATGACTGTTTATTGCTTGACTGGGAAGACATTTCTGAAGAGGACGACTTAATGTAACATAATGATTTATTTCTTTTAAATGGTGTCGTTGTACATGCATTTCAAAATGTACACTGAGTACAGATTATTAACGGAGGTAACTTTTGAATTTATTTTAGATTTACTTGGCTTTTATGCACGGTTTTTACCGTACTTTTTGTGTTACAGAATTTCAGTGATCCGTGATGAGTTAGGATGTTCGTGACTGAGTGCTTGTCTTGTAAAGCGAGTGGGTTGATGAGCGGCCGTGTTGACAATAATAAAAAAAGATGTCTTGTTTACTTTGGGTGGTTATAAGTGAATGTACTTGTAAACAAAGATAGCTTGAGCTAGCGCACAAGACTTAGTTCAAAATTAATATCATCCGGTAGTCGGACGACGTGTTCGGACGAGTTCATTTCAATTTAAATTTATTTAAAGCTGCAACCGCACTATAAATAGCGCGCAAGACCTGGCTGGGAACTGTTCACTGGACTCCACTGTGAGGCT
>JAUELE010279370.1:0-17878 GCA_031471655.1 Diodora aspera
ATAGCAATACCTCCACATATTATAAAGGATCTCCAGCTCTATGCATCTCATAGCAATACCTCCACATATTATAAAGGATCTCCAGCTCTATGCATCTCATAGCAATACCTCCACATATTATAAAGGCTCGTCAGCTCTGTGCATCTTATGACCAATACATGCACGTACTATGAAGGCTCATCAGCTCTATGCATCTCATACCAACACATCCACGTATTACAAAGGCTCGTCAGCTCTATGCATCTCATACCAACATATCCACGTATTATAAACGTTCGTCAACTGTGTTTGTGAACCATCACAACATTTCTGGGAGTAAAACACGCATTATATTACCTCTTTCAGTATACGCATCATTAAGAATCATTTGCCATCTACATGACATTGTGTGTTAACTCAAACCGAAACACACATCAGCTTGTCAGATCCATATATAAGAATTCCAGTTTTATGAACAACGAAACAGTAAATCTAAACACTCCAATAAGACCAAACTTAAAACTTTTGTAAGCGTCCAAAATGTAAATGATATTTAATAAGACTGAACCTAGAGCGCACCGCACCGAGAATGACTTTGGCGCCTTTCTCTTTATATCTATACCACTTACGCCCCCTAGTGGTTATATTTTCCTACCACAGAAGAAACTAATTTCATTCTAATTCGTACCTCAACCGAAAGAAATTATATTGCCCCTGCCTCCCAACGTCAATACAACATAACACAATCATTTTTTGGTACGTCGTGCGGTGCAGTAGGTATACGAGACCCAAAGAACGGGCTTGTTCGCTGTACTATTTATCACGCCAATCACATAGCATTTCTCCCACAACGACATACCGTCTGGAACCCCTGTCACCCACTACGACAGTTGCATCTGACTTACAACTGTGCAAGTAACATTGCTATCTGTTTCTATATCCATCTTCAAACCATAACAGAAACTGCTTCTAAAACAGCTGTACATCACTGGCTTATTTTCTGGTTTCATGATGTGACCATGGGTATCACAATGCTCACGCTTAGAAATCGGACAAAAACAAATATGATAATCGGCCTCAATATAGGATTCTGCACATTCATTTTCACTTCTGTAGTACTGGTTAACAGTCAGAGTCTCTGGACCATTCTGTAGACATAACCGTGACTATTGTGTAAGGACTGTCATATAAGGATTACATGGCAATTTTTCCATACAACCCAGAGCTACATATGAATTTCAACAAAAGCCAACAAACAAAGATCAGGTTCTATAACTGTTGATTCCCACACTGATTGTATCAGGTTCTATAACTGTTGAATCCCACACTGATTGTATCAGGTTCTATAACTGTTGAATCCCACACTGATTGTATCTTTCCAAATATTCCGTCGTGGCACCTGAATTACTCACAACTTATAACCCCAAAACGAAATCAAATACAGAATGCCTTTCGAACGCCTCCGAGTTTAATGGAGGTAAGGGTTATGACAATGCTATACCGCAACCTGTGGCCGATGCGTTTCATGCCCGAAGGCCCTATCTGTACTTTGAAGTACGTGGTATGTGCTCTGCATGACTCAGCGTTTCTGGAATGAATTCCGCCGCATCTTTAACAAACGGTGGTAAATTAACTGTTAAACACGTGAATAATCACACTGGTAACAGTAGAATTTTTAAGCTTCATCAATAATGCAATAACGTTAAATGTCAATCTGATTAGCCACACGAGACATTACCCAGTCCACTTCGGACATATAAGCTTGTTCTTTAGTAAATAAAAACACAGCGTCTTAAACTACAAGAATAAATCTATCATGTGAAGAATGCCAAACTGGCTCAATCGTTATAGCCCGACATTATGAAAGCATGAAGCTGTAACATACTCCAGATCCAGTAACATATGGGCGGGCACCTCAAATGTTTTTGCCTTTATTCACTATGCTGAAAATAAATACCTCAGCTCATGGTAAACATGGGTTTCAAATTTAAAACTTTTGCATAAAATATTAAACTGATTGAAATACAGGACAAACAACATATACACCAATGGGCTTCCATATGCTTTCCCAGAAAACCTCAAACATAATAATCGGAGAAATGGCTACATAATATGCTTTCATTAATTACCCTGCAACAACTGCATTCCGATTGAATATTGAACTCATTACAGAACTTGAATATTTTGACAGCAAATATAAGTTTCAAATGTGTTGTCAGGAAACCATTCGACCATGAACACTAATAAAGATAATGTTTGTATTTCCTGTCATGTTGAACTCCTAGAACTTTCCTTTTCTGACTGTTGTCGATGAGAAAACTCTCGTCAAACTTCATTTGTATTGCTTGAACTTTTGAAGCAAGTACTAGTACAATGGGAACAACTCTGTCTTAAAGCTATACTATACACACTATAAACTCTGATCGCTCCTTACTAAACTGAGTATAACGTAACATTGCAGTTCCAAGATAACATCGAAAGTCTGCATCACTAATACTGACATCAGTCGAGCAATAAACTGAACGAACATTCTCATTATTATTACCTATAGACAGTTCCATGATCTGCTGGTCTATGAAACACTTTACCATTGAGCAATCTTAGAATGCTCCACGAAATGTTCAACCTTAAAAAAAATTATCATGAAGAAAGTAAACCATACTTTGTTAAATTCTAAATAACTTATACTTAATACAACTTCATACGTTGCTTGCAAATTTGAATAGTGTACTAACTGACCTTCACCCTGTGATCCAGGTGACTCCAGTTACCATAAACTGATCCAACGTATC
Organism: Diodora aspera; assembly: GCA_031471655.1. Lineage (NCBI taxonomy): Eukaryota > Metazoa > Mollusca > Gastropoda > Lepetellida > Fissurellidae > Diodora > Diodora aspera. The sequence goes on from JAUELE010279370.1 coordinate 2,772, forward strand.
AGGGATAAGTAGTAAGCGTCATAAATGTAAATGGTATTAAATAAGACTTAACCTAGAGCGCACCGCACCGAGAATGACTTCACATTTGGCGCCTTTCTCTTTATACCTATACCACGTACAACCCCTAGTGGTTGAATTTTCCTACCACAGGAGAACATAATTTCATTCTAATTCGTACCTCAACCGAAAGAAATAATATTTCCCTCCCAAACTATATATAACTAGCCTCTAGCTCAACCCCCACCCCGCCTTGCTGTCACGGATGCAGGGACATTGGTCCTTCAGCTTGTTATAAACCTGTGTTTACACAACTTATGACGAAGGCAATACATTAATTAAGTGCGAAATCATCACTAACGTGTGATAAGGGACGGCAGAAGTAAATACGTAACTATGTAAAAGTAAATGCTTATGCAGAAGTAAATGTAGATAGAAGTAGAAGTAAATACATTCGAATTGCTTTAGTTTTGTTGTCACCAATGACATCGGGATACGAACAAGTGGTGAGTGAGTTTCACACTCGAAATAAAACCAAACAGCTGGCATAATCCTAAGAAAATCTCACTAAAGTAATGTCGGAATTAAAAAAAATATTTGCTCATTAAAGAAAGGTGACAACGAATCGAGCTATGAATGAGCCAGCTGATCACCCATCCAACTACTCTCCGGGCTCGACGTTGCTAAACTTCACAGGCTCGTGAACGCTGTGCGTTGCACGAGACCAGCTCAGCTCACCTCACCAAGATCCTGACCATAGTTTTACACGTTACCTACCCGAGTTAAGCTAAGCTAAGTTTGAGATTGTATGGGTCTAAACAATAATAACTGTAGATGCATTCATGCGTATTCTTCGTTCGTAGTTTTATGTCGATCACTGTCATCAGTAACCATAAATCATCATTGTACAAGGACATAACTAACAGGAAATGCATTGCTGTCTTTTTCAGTATTCTCATAAAGAGCCGCAACAGGCAGACATTAATAATTCACTGACCAAGCGACTTTGTTTGCGTCATCTATGAATAACATAATACGCCACACATTCGATCTGTATTTGCATCTTGCATCCGATTCTTGCGGATATTGTAGGTCATCTAAAATGTGTGCTGAAAATACAATAGTGTCCAGGCTGTTGCCGTGTCAACAAATTGATATACAGGTCACTGAATGTTGTATGAAACCACCCGATTCTTGCGATCACTAAAAGTCAGTTACAATATGTGCTGTAAATGAATATAGGCCTATACAGGTTAGGTTATATTGTCATTAATGTAATACCACGGTGTCATTATCCACGCAAGATTGGAATTCAATCGGAGCATTTTCGTTGTATTACTTCAACACAGCTTGTATTTGGCCGTTAGTTTCGAAACGTCTTTTGTTTCCCGAGTCTGAAGAGATAACAGAGAATATTATTGTACAGCTTATTGCAGCAATGAAGCGATTGTCGGTACCCTTACCGGTAAATCTTGACGAAGCTTATAATCAAGGCACAGCAAAATGAACCTCAGCTTTCTCTGAATCTTGTCTCTATCTGAGGGTATCTTCAGAGAGTACTACTTTCTCCTGCTCTCCTTCTGCACATTTACTCTTAACAGCTGCTGTGCGGTGGTCTTGCCAAACGTCCTAGAAAACCAGGAATTATATTCACGTCAAACTAGCACCACCAAACCTAACAGACCACTCTTAATATTTATGCATAACGGGTTGCTTGCGCCTATGGCCTCGTTTTGATGTTCTAATGAATACAATCATATCTTTGAAATGACATCGAAAACAATTGCTGCAGGCACAAGGCACCTGTTGTGCATAAAAATTGGTCTATCGACTGTACCTGAAAGTTGTTTCAATCGAATCCCAAAGAAGGTAACACGGGTATAGTTTCCAACATGGAATCTGTATAATACAAAAGTGAATTAAGGTGGAGAGAGGTGGGATTGGGTGGGTGGGGGGAACCGGCGGACGCCCCCGCTCTAAAAACATTTGGGAAGTTTACTGAAAATTGCCCAGTTTCAATATATTTGCCGTGAAATTGATAATACTTTATAAAATAAGTGTGGAAAAAAGGCAGAACGTGCCAAGTACTGCACCAACCGCTCTCTGAAACTGCGAGAATATAACTCTCGGGCTAGCACAGAAAGTTACCCCCTTCTCAAATGTTACGCCCTTCTAACCCCTGTATCCGCCCCTGTAATATGAAATAAGACCGAGACCAAATCCGCGTGTACAGCTAGCGCCGGAACTGTATGTGAAATATGTTTTATATGAAGGCTGGGCTTGATCTTCAGTCTAATCTCTGTAAACGCTACACGCCATGCTCTTACTATGTGTAGAGTCTCAAGAACCAAACTCAGACAAAAGAGACTCCATCATTTTTGTATTCGAAACGTGATCAGGGAAATTGAAATGGTATTGACTCAATTGATTGAACGTTGCCCAGCTTCTCTATGCAAAGAATGCATCCATGATATAATTAGCTACCGAAGTCATTTTATAGGCTGTTCCACAGGAAATGTGCACCTGGAACGTTTATTACGATATTCGTTTGAACAAAATCCATTTTTGTATGTATATTATGATCAATGAGACCGCAATGAAAGAGTGACACTTCACACTGAAGAAGATCCTGAGGATAATCAATAGATCTCTGGATTTATGGTAGCGCAGTGTCACGTTCTTGCATCAAAACTCAGTAATGTGCACAAATGCTTAATGCGGTACGACGTTAGTTTAAATAAGGTTTTAAAAGCGCATATCCGCAGGAGGAACATGTCCATCACAGAAACATACTAGTTGAGAGAGAAGTGTGGAAAGCGGAACTATTTTCACGGGGAACAGTTACTTCTTGCACCGGTTCCTGTAAACGACGGCGCGAGGTGTTCAGATGCAGAAGAAATTGACAGAGTTGCAACATTCTAATATCTCGTTGATGATACCGGTGCAGATAAGCTACAGCCCAGATGTTGAGTGCTTTAAATAGCCGACTACAGCTTCCAGAGGTCTTCGAGGGATGTCCTCCAACATTGGCACCGAGGTAAGCCGAATCCTGAATGGTATCTCGTTACTACTTCAACATCACTCAACTCTTTATCAGAGCCGTATCCTGGAGTGTGCGCTGGAGTAAGATTTATTGCCTCCGTCGTAAAGCTTAGGTATAGGTATCGCAGAGACTTCAAGATAACAGGAGGTATAGGTTCTGTTTGCGTTCAAGATCTTCCTAAATATTAGGGCAATTATGATACACTTTGATAAACAAGATTTAACTGCTTTGAAGCTTACCAAATACGATAGCCTTTGTCTACATAATTTGTAAGTGCAAAAGTATATAAATGATTAACGTACACTGTCGATTTAAAAAATGTATAAACTTGAGTATCAGATAAATACATGAATTATCTATGTCATGCGCAGACACAGATACGCTGAAATGCGCGCTAAATCTGTTAGAGAAAGAATCTCTGAAATGTATTTACTCATTTTGTATTGACATCTTTACAGTGTAGGTATTGAAGTTGTGGCTCCTTTCAAGTCGTCAAACATGTAATTGTTTTCCTCAAGAGACTTGTCAAGTCTATGATAATTGCAAGTCTAGGGATAGTCTGAAATTCGGCTGTGCCGACACGAGGTGCATTGCAATAAATTTATGCTTCTTTAAAAATATTTATACAAGGGATAAAAACATTTCAGAGAATGCATTAAGTCTACCTCCAGTGTACCCATTCTTACAGAGTTGTAAGATGTTGAGTGAAATATTACAGACAACGCAAAGGTCGCAGCATATCGTGTCTTCAGCTATCTGGTTTATACTGCTGCTAGCTCATTAGTCATTTGAAACACCGATCTTGGCCAGGACTGCAGCATACTGGCTTGGGGTAATTTCCCTATGGATAGCAGTCCTTATCTAGGGCTTATCATTTGTTGTTGTACTTGATCAAACGTAACTGGTTTTGAAGCGATCATGTATCCAAAATTATTGGTCTGTTCATCCCAGATGATATAAACACCATTCTGCCAAAACCCTGCGGATGCATGTCATCGGAGAGCAGATCACAGACCAGTGCAATGCATGTTGTCTTCGATGGCCAAGCTGTATCGCAATAATAGACGTCGACCTGACTTCATCTCCAATGAACAAGCTTATCGGCTTTGGTCGTCAAAGATTATGTACCTTGCGTGTGTGTAGATAACCCACAGTTATTTACGTATTGATCGCCCGTCGCCCAGTCGTAATTACGCGTGCTCGAGTTCCTCTTCAAAAACATACTGGTATTCATGAATCCGGCTTATTAGGAACAGACTGACAGGGCACTTACCACGGTTGTTTCCTCGGAAGAAAAATATTATCAATAGACAACCGTCATTATCGTATCCAGATAACGTATCAAACGAATGTCATTGTCGCAAAAAACCTCTTTAAGAGAGTTTGTATATGGTTGTTTATACCACATATTGGATCGGATATCCAGAAGAAGTATATTTTACCGAATAATAAATCAAAACCAACTTGCAATCAAGCTTAGTATATCTGTAGCCTCTGCTTCCTGAAGTGTTGGTAATGTGTTGTAATGGAAGATCTAGTTAAAGAAGGATATTTAAACATTTTATGTTATTAATCTAGTCAAATAACTTGTCATCCATCACGCAGTTCCGTTCTTTTCCATAGCATTCATTCACTGATATTCACATAACGATCTCAAAATGCTAGGTTTGATGTACAAAACACATCATCGCCTATACAGATCAGTAAAAGAAACTCTCATTGAAGAGAAGTTATGGATATGACCTTTAAACCGCCAACTACTTTCGTCAAAATGTCTAGTTTCTGTTCCTGCTTTTATATGATTCAAATTATAGAGTTCGGAATGTAAGACAGACAAAAACTTTTAAGTTGTTTTTTGGCGTTTTGTATGTCAAAAGTATTATCATCCATGCGGTAAGAGTGGCTATGAAAGTAGGTTTCTGGATACAGACATCAGTGTACACGTGACTGTACGCTGAGTCGAATCGCGTTGATGATTGAATGAGACAAATTGGAAATTTTCGTGAGTCTTGAAGAGAAAAACGGCTTTTGGAGATGATGGGAGCGTGCTATCATTGATTTTCACTTTCGAACCGAAAACAAATGCGGCCACAAAGAAAGGTTAACTATTTTCAGTCCTTACCTCTAATTCGATATTAGAATAGAATTTGGGAACGTTCGCATGGCTTACGAACATGGCTTACCAAAGTTTCGGGAATAGGGCCCCTAAATAGGGCACCTAAATTACAATCATAATGTCTGTTTGCAACTGTTTGTGGTAACACGAAGATAGAAATACCGAAAAATAGTAGCCATGGTGTGATGTTCCGTGAAATTAATCAATAGAAAAGTGTGCTGATGCAATAGGCCATTGCATAACATGGAACTGAGCACAATCATTTTAAAAGCAAATTTTGCATATTTTGCTCATCAGCATAGTAATGAAATAGGAGGTAAAAGAGGCATGCGTCTTCACAGCCTTTTTGAGGCTTCAACATACACCCTGAACCAGTGTTTTGTTGATTTCAATTTAGATGGAAACCTAGTTAGGATTTATTTGCATATTTTGACTCGTCACGTTCAGGTCATGATGTCCCTTTAATCCTGTGACCGAGCAAGACACCGAGAGCATACATTTGTCAATCACTGTCTTGCAAGCGACATATAATTCTGAACTACTGCACCCAAAGGCAGCTTATACTTTCTGGTAAGAGAACGTATTAAAGTCTGTCGTAGTCTGATTTCTTACGTGAACAGTGATTGAACGTTCAGTGAAAGACTTGTTATATTAACGTTCTTGATGTGCCTGAATAACAAACTGAAACGGGATCTGGAGAAATAGATTAGATTCTTGCCGAATTCATTTCATGTTGAATTAAATCTTTGCTCAAATATATACCAAAAAGAGGTTAAGAATTTATTATACGGTCAACTTTGTGTGTATTTCGGTGTTTGTTGTGTGAACAGAACTGTCCGGTTGCGAAAACCGGATTTCCGGATAAACGAGTAAATTTATATGGTAATTATTTCGTGTTCTCTAAATTTCGTCCGGTAGCCGGGGTTTCCGGATATCTGGAGTCCGGACAAACGGGGCATGACTACATAACAATTTAACTCTTTGGGGAATTGGTTAAATGCACAAAACTGTTTTAACATAAATTTTGTTTGCCGTTATTGAGACGGACAAAGTAACATTGTATGTGACACATTACTAATACAATACCTTTAAATGGGAAAAAGAGGAATCAGTTCCTTCATTGTTGAATACAGCAGCAGATGTCCTTCTGTACTAGGGCTAAAACGAGTACTCGAGTACTCAAGTCCGAGTCGAGGCTAAAATCTTAGGACTCGAGCACTCGCATTGGAACAATTAACTGAGGAGTTGACATATATAGTGTAATATACTGCTGGTTCCAAACACTGTAGCAGTTGTTTTTGCGTACAGTTTTTAATTTTACTGATTTTATCTGAGTTGAATGGGACGATTCTTGTGGGATTTATCAAAGAGATTTTTCTGACGACGTTTGTTGAAAATAATATCTGAGCTTGAGAATTCACAGCTTTATTGTAAATTGCATTTTATGCTCTTTGTGATTTGTTTAGAACGCTAGATAGATCAGTAGCAATCCACTGACTCACAGAGTCTGGTAGACTGTAATCCAGTCACACATTTGTCAAAATAAGCATCAAAGTCTCTTCGTTTTCGTGAAATTCAAGTACTCTCGCCAGAGACGAGTCCACCCACTCGAGTACTCGAATCCAAACATTTGGACTCGGTTTTAGCCCTATTCTCTACATAAACTGTCTTCTGGATTCCTGGGTCTACGATCATATCCTGACATTAAATTGTGAGGCATGAGTAATGATCAGCTGAAGTTATTTTATAATCCGCGGAGTAGCTGCATATGAAATAGTCTAGTCTGTCTCACAGACGCTGAATAACTAATTTAACCCTGTGCCGGTCTGCCACTGTAAGCCCACACCCTTTAGTAAAGCAATTCTTGTTAAGGCAAATTTAACCCTCCGATACAAAACTCGTGTCTGGGGTTCAGAATTCCCCCCCCCCCCACAATTTTCAATACTGTATTAAAATATTGCGTAATAACATTCCAGACCAATACTTAGTCTGAACATTGAACGGAAACTTATCCTAACAATTTTGCGTAAGTCTTGCTACACGAACGGCCCCATACTTAGAAGGAGACATATACGAAACAATATCGCTTCATGTTGTACATACACGTTTAAGAAACAATTAATCTAATTAACACTAGATCCACTCAGGTGCTTGTAGACTTGTGTCGAAAAAAGGATCTAAAGTAAGCCGGTTGAGGTCAGGTTCTGATGACCCCATGTCATGTGACTTTATGAACCAATCAAATGTTTTCCCTAAAAATCCTGGTACGATCAGCGGTCGAGCAGAGAGAAAGCACGGAAAACATATTGACTGTTGCTCGCCTGTTCTATAGTTCATAACATCTGGTCAAGGCCGGGTCATCAGAATGGACTTGCGTTAAATCCTCTACAGAGACTGTAAACGGAAGCGTTAGATAATCTAGTTTTAATTAGATTGAAAGACGTTAAACTTACAAATTGCCAAAATAATGATGCATATGGTTAACAAGCGATAATGCACTCTCAAGTCGCTGAGGCCACGAGGTATATTTTTGTATAGCTACATTTGTTTACAGCAGTAGGTAGTGAATGGTGTCACACAAGCTATCACCAAACACGCCACATTCTTGAACCTCGAAATTATATAAGATTTCAAAGAAGAACCGGGCATCACGTGACCATTTGCAGAAAGCTCATTGGTCTAAGCTGTTGGGTGAGCCGTCACACCTCATCAACATGTTGTCGAGAATAGGAGAGTGTCGTTACCTTCATCAACATCCAGGAGAGTATCAATTACATGTTGCAGGAGTGTTGCTGGGCATGCCAGACACATGCGTTTCTGCCCATGCGAATGTAAAACGTGTGATCCCGGCTGAACTGAGGACAACTACACGTAAGGAGAAGAGTTTAGCAAGTGCTTTCCGCCAGACGCAATGCTACTTTGTCGTCTTTGTCTACTGGAGTGGCAAGAGCATACACTATTCATGCTCTCAGCGAGCATTGATCAGAACACGGAACCCACGTTAATTGTAAGCATCAATTGTTACTAGTGAGTAAATGTTTGTTTTTCATTTGTACCTTCACAGTCGTGCAACATGGCTCTTTGCCTTATATACTCTTTAATGTCAGAATAAAAATGTCCCGATAATGCGTTTTAAACTCAGCTTTGTGTTGAAAATCAGTTTACGGTCTGTCAAATATGTTATATAAGCAAGATTGATCGATCTTTCGTTATGTAAATAAAAAGATCGTTTATTGTGCTCGTGTGTATTTGTACTAAATGACACACGTGGCAATATAGTTACGTTAAAGTTTACTCAACAAAGCCGTAACATTAAAAGAGATGACACATTTGTACTATCCATTTTTGTTTGATTTTTTTTAATCGTATCACGGTTGACTTGTTTCACATGCATCATATCTGGAGATCACTGATTCAGATATAATAAGGAAGCATGTCTTTTAGCGTTCATTGATACCGTCACGTGATCAACTAAAACGATCAGATTAATGTTGTTGGGGACATTAAAATGTCTGAATGATGGACAGGCTTATTGGACAACAACAGTGATTTGTTGAAGGTAGAAGTAGTTTTGATGTTCCGAGACTGACACAGTACAATTACATGGGAATCTACTCTCATTCTCTCGTTCTGGCGAGACAATCAATCTTTGAAGCCAAACGCAGCTCGCACGGGAGATAATGGCAATGTGACAGCAGTGTATATCGTCGTTTCAGAGAACAAGACGTCAGCACGTTATTACCTGAGCAACGTTCCATGACTTCTTTCCTTGTGAATTTGATTTGCGGACTTAGTAATTGAAAATCTGTCATTATCAAATGTCCAAAACATATGCTAATATGATAGAAAGTATGATATTTGAGACGAATTAGATGTTTTAAAAAAATAAGACTATCGATCAAGGCTAAAAGAAGTGTTAAACAGATCTTTTGTTACTGAGGTAAAATGTCAACAAATCTTTTATAGATTCTCTCTCTCTCTCTCTCTCTCTCTCTCTCTCTCTTTCTGTCTCTCTCCCCCCTCTCTCTCTCTCTCTCTCTCACCCCCCTCTCTCTCTCTCTCTCTCTCTCTCTCTCTCTCTCTGCGTCTACACCAATGCACACCACTTTAACAAAATACCACCTATAGCTACTGACTGATTCTTAGTAACAAGATAAATGCTTTGCACACATGCATGCGTTGTTTCCACAGTGGAAAATCTGTGGTGAGAAGAGTCGTTTGAATCGTCTTTCCCAAGAGCAAGTAACCGCGTTAGTAACATTAATCGAATTTTCAACTTGGCTTTCAAACTCTTGTAGCAATACTCGCACGTTGGGCAACCAATTTTAACTTTATAATTCCTGTTGACCGAAACCTTACGGCAGTTAACCAACAGACCACCACTAACCATACAGTGGGGCCTTGGGAAACAACAAAATCGTTGAGAGAAGAAGCAGCGTCTCGTGGGCCGAATTCTTTCTTTATACTTTAGCTTCCATTGCTCCTCTGTTCTAGTGTTAGATCAACCTTTTAGTAATTCTACACCATTAGAGACTGCAAAACCCCTGCCTAAAGCGACATATTCATCTTTGGGACCCAAGAATCCAGACATAGATGGCATACAATTCTGATCATTGGTGTTTCTTCCGATTGTCTGTCAGTGATAAGGTTCATTGCATGCGGTCCTGAAGCCAACCCATGTTATCCAGAGTGCGCACTTATTAAGGGGAGATGTTCCGAGAAGTCTGTGACAATCGGATGAAAATTGACCATGATGAAGTTATCGAAAGTGAAAAGAGGTAGCAGGCTCGACGTCGTGGTAGTGTTGTAAAGATGAATTAAAACCTGGGGACCGTTAAGGTTTCACGGAATGCTAAAGATCTTGAATTTTATCTCTTTATGTCAGTGATGTAGTGGTCGATATTTCACCCAAGGGAAGACTCGAGTACATTTATTGTTCGCCGAGTACAGCTGGACTGCTGACGGACAGGCCCAAGATAAAGCTGCAATTGTCCACTGAGACGGTTTCTGTATCTGGTGGTCATGCATGCTGTAATTACTGGCGCAGCCTCTGTGCTACATTATCATGAAATATCTGCCTTTAATGTGGTACGTTATTGATTACCAGGTCGCTTTATTTCAGTTTAAATACCAGCGTGTTTGATCCAGTGTTTCTGAGAAACATCAGAACGTACAGCTTAAATGATTGTCTGTGTTGTGAACCATAAGCTGTAGACAACATTTAATCTAGCTGTTTTAATGTATTTCCGAAGTCCAAGTCACTCCTTGCTTGTTGTAAAATACAAAAAGGAGACATCTTCATATCAACTACTTTCATTGTTGTTCAGCTCACGTACATTATGGCAGAAACAAAAATGTCCATTAATATTATAAGCATTAACGTAACTGACGTTACTTGGACATTTCAGATGAAATTATGTAATATTTCTTTAATGAAACCAGCTAACAACACATAAACTACACGAACAGGATAACAATAATGTCTGAAAAGACTATAACATTTGAAAAGTGAAATGGCTTGCTCAAGGGTTTTGTATATTTTTAACAAATAATTTAAACTGCCTGTTTCATATACAATTTTACATGTTTTTGTTTCGTATGTTTCAAGCTAAATATTGCTTGTAGAGGCCAGGAACAATTCATACCCATAGAATACGTTTAAATATCCCCCTTCATTGCATTATGTCCATGTGGTATGATTGGCAACACTGGGTTTGCTGGTACAAACTTATCTCCTGCTTATCTTCAGGAACTTCTCATGCATTCCCTACCACCCGACTCGAAACCTCCGTTTCTCCAATCAGTTCATGCTCTCAGTGCCGTTCACTAACACCAAACTGGTTCAACACTCGTTCTCCGTCGCAGCTCCTACTCTTTGGAACAGCACCCCTTTTGACATCAGATCAGCCGACTCCATACACTCCTTCCGCAGACTCTTAAAGACTTTCCTCTTTAACTCTCTAGTTATCAACCAGCCCATACTTTCTGTACAGCGCCTTTGAGCAGTCCATTCATTATTATTATTATTATTATTACAAAATATATTACTGTAAGTACTTCAGTGAATCGAAAGTACATGAAGTGTATATTTGTAATAAACTACAACTTGAAAAACCTCGAGTATAGCGCCAAAGAGGGCTTTGGTTCATAATCAATTCTGACAAAAGGAATTGAGAAAGTTTCAGAATGGTCAATGAAAGTTTCGTGTAACAATCCCATTTCGCATGAGTATAAAGCACAGACAGACACAAAACACATCTTGGAGAATTCAGATGGCTAACCAATGGTTGAGGCTTATTTTATGGCGTATTAGGGACATAATGGCCGCTGAATCATTTCCGGTTTGCTGGATATCGTCAAGTATATGTGCTTGTAATGACTTTCTATTGTTGACGGTTGACTGGCTATTGTGGCTTCAGTCTTGCTTTTGCAATCATCTAATTTCAAGACGTATATTAGGTTGAGTTTAGGGTAATTCTTACGGAGCAAAATTTCAGTAATGTGTTTTGTGATGTTTCCGTGTAGAGTAATCTCCAGAGAGAGATATTGATTTATTGTAAACTGAAGGGAAGAGTCTGGACCGTTTGATACATGAAAACTCAAATCCATTAGTAAATCAGCCAGAACAAATGGGACGTGTGTGCGTGCACGCAGTCAGTGAAACCGAAACAATCAAATAGGATTTGAAGAAAGGGGTCACTGCCTATTTCTGCAGTTAACATGGTTTGAGATTACGTGTGTAAAGTTTTATCGGATTAATATCAAATTTGTAGCGAAACATATAGCTCTCCTTCTCCTCGATCTGTTGTCGTCATTAGAAGGCGCCCCACCAAAGAAGAAAAAACACACATAGAAAACTCTTTTTGCCGCGCTCCATGACATTCTGTGCCCACAACCGCCTTGTAACGAGTCGACCCTTCATTGTAAACGTCATTATACCCGATTCTTTGAAGTCACATGGTGTGACGCCTTCTGCTACACTTCTAAACATCAGGGATGTCTTCTTTCCTGGCCTAACAAACTCTGCATCTAGTCTCTAAACATCCGATTCGGGCTCGTGTCAGAAAATAGATTTCCCCACTGAGAGGGAAACTGGGTCCAGTTCCAGTGATGTGTTTGAAGTAAATTGTGATGAAGTCTCGTGGTCCGGACTTGTATGTTCCGCTTGCTACCACTGCTGTCGAGTTTAGCGTCAGTTCCGATTCCCAGGAGGATATGGGAGGAGAGTGGTTCAGGAAGGCGAACCGTTTTGCTGTGTACACGGAGTGAAGATAGTGCTCTAAGCAACTATTGTTTTATGTAGATCATTTAAACATGATCAGGGTTTACTGTCCAGAGACACTGGATAGTTGTCTCATACTTTGATAATTAAACAGATGGACCATTAATTATAAAGTGTCAAATGTATTGTTTCAAATGTGGCAACATCACGTTCTAACATAGTGTAACATAGTGATATACTTCCATAAATTTGCTTTATCTAATCAGTGAATAGCTTTATGCAAAATGCCAACTAGCACTATCAAGTGCACTATCGAGTAAAGATAGATAAGTGCTTGCTGACAACCATTTAGATGTCAGCATCTTTAGTGATTTTCACTTGGCATATGTCTACTTACGACCTACAAATATTCTTCAAAGCAGACAACTCGTTATAACCTTTACATGACTCTTCTTCCGCTTTCATCTCGTTCCTGACATTATTTACTTGATCGAATTATCACCAGTACTCTGGACTATGAATAATCATAACAGTGTTAATTATACACTGCCAGGCAAAAGAAACGATACCAAGATTTTGAGAGACTACTACATAAATTTACAATTGCAAGTTTAGGAAGTTTTATCAACGATATGATGTCGATCAAATTACACTCGTTGAAATCCTAGCATCCTTTTGATCAGCTATGACAGAAAGACGTACAGGAAAATAGCTGAAATCATTTGGCATCGTTTCTTTTGCCCGGCAGTATATATTTTTAAACTTATCTATCCACAATAAAATGCAGTTTTCATTATTTTAGTTTATTTTATTCACTGAAAAGGAGCCCTCTCTCCTATGCTGTGGAATCAAGGAATATAGACTTGCTATAATAAGAAAATAGGCTTGCCTAAATCTTGACAGGGGGTTATTACACCTCTGCTCCTACCCCCTGGCGTCCCCTCTGTCGACAATTGCATTTATTTCTGTTATGTATCCAGTCATTCTGGGCAAATATGTGATCTTATGTAACACGCATATTCATCTCATCTTGCAGTTGTCTAGAGCACAGCTGAATAGTCGATATATCCCTTGATAATAAAAAATATCTCCAACTGACGACAATTGTTTTTAAAATGTGTCAACACACAAAGGTTGGTATAGCTAGATCCGCTTCACGTTTAAAAGAGAATTTAGCCTTTCCTGTGACAGTAATGGTGACATGGGTGACATGATGACAAGATGACTTCAGAAGTTGTCCTACCATTACTCCATGACCTCATAACTACCTTAATATGACTCTTTCATCTGACTGGCGCATCAAAACAGCCAGTCAACTTCATCCGGACTTAAAAACCTCAACATTGTATGTATATAGTTTTGTATACACTCTTTGAAGTCTGTCGATCCAGCTGGATGTGGGCGATAAATGGGGGGTGTATTTTAGTTGAGAGGATGTGTGACGGAGTGTGGATCAGTTTTCAAATTGGTTATGGGACTAGGGCGAGACCTGTCCGACCCAGTGAAACGGAAACTAGAATAATGTGAGAGATAGACCTGTTTATGTTTATGTGTTGACTGGGGGTCCGGGGCAGTCCACCCTATAACTGGAATTTGGGTAATTGTATTTAAAGCCTTTAGTCAGTCTACTAAAACAAATCTAGCTAGCTTCTGTTCTATGAAACGGTGCATTGTAGGAGCCAGGTACGTGATGACTGGGATTTCAAGATTTCAACAAGTCTGGGGTCTTATTAAAGCAAGTCTAGGTTCTTATTAAAGCAAGTCTAGGTTCATTGACAGCAGAGGAGAGAAGGCTCCTTTTCAGTAAAGAAATAATGAAAACTGCATTTTTTGTGTTGATGGATAAGTTTTCATAGACTAAGTGTTAATCTAGGAGCCAGGCACTTAAAGGAATACAAATTAAATATAAATAAAATAATTAAAAATATTTCATAGACTATTTTTTAGTCGGATGAGGGGGAGAGGCAGTCATGGGGGCTCATCGTTGCTCTAATATGAAAACGGATCTGTGTTGAAACGTTGCAACTGCTAAAAAAGAAATACTATGTATACTGAGGTGCAAAAAAGCGAATGGAGGGAGGGAAGGGGGGGGGGGGGTTTCAAGAGCTCATCGTTGCTCCAAAATGAAAAGGTGTCTGTATCGAAAGGTTGCAGTTACTAATAAATACGGCTGATTAAACACAAAGAAATGGAGGAACTGAAAAATAAAAAGATATTCGTTAGGTTGAGTTTTTTTGTCCTTATGTGAACTAAATGGCATATAACACAAATCCGAAATTGTTTTGATAAACTGTGATATATAAACATATTGGGGTGGGAAAAAAAGCTAAACTTATTTGGTATAGTTTCTTTTGCATCCAAGTATACATGTGCTGACTTGTCTGTTATTGGCTGTATGCGTATGTATACTTGTAAATCGACATGTCTTTTTGCTTGTTTATAATAGTAAGGTTCGAGTTTTATTACATTATAACGACCATCGAGCGAGACCAGGTACCTCGTCAAATCTATAGTAACAATGATCTGAGATATATTCGCTGTTCATTTGCAATGACATATACATTGAGATCACAATAGAAACATAATCCAACCATGAAAGTAATAGAAGATAGCATCGACGTCTACATATACTGCCGGGCAAAAGAAACGATGCCACGATTTTGAGAGACTACTGAATAAATTCACAATTGCGTTGGATGTGCAAGAGATATCCCTTCAAGATTAGGAAG
>JAUELE010279481.1:0-17875 GCA_031471655.1 Diodora aspera
CCGGGACCAAAAAATTATGTCGAGACAACCGAGATGTCGAGTTAAGAGAGGTCGACACAACGGTGTTTTACTGTACCCATATTTATGTGATAAGTGCCCAAGGGAATTTTGCTGCATTTTATGTTACTTTTGATGTATGTTACTGGAACATACAGTTCATGTTTGTTATCAAGGTAAACTGAGACCCAACCATCTTGGTTTGGTTAGGAACAATTTAGAAAATCTATGAGAAAGTGGTATTGTTTTAGAGTTGGTCATTGGGATTAGCTTTCATAAAATGTGTTGAGCTTAAATGTTAATTGTCACGTCTAAGTCAAAGCAAAACATCACTTAAGTCATCTGGAGATGAAAAGAAGGATTATTAACACCTTGTGATGGACTGAGGATTTTAAAGTCAACATGACTCAAGTGGAACAATAAAAGTTTTTTGTTCTTAAGTCAGTATGGATTTGTTTAAGGCATATGATTTCGTGTAGCCTCTTTCATCCTACATCACATTGGATCTGATCAGACTTGAGCAAAAACAACGAGCTCCTTTCTTTGCATTCTATAATCTCAAATAAAATCCCTGGATACTTCTTTGTGAAAGGTGACCCAAATTCTCTCCCTCCAGCACAATTGCAGTTACAGCTTCAGATTAAGGAACTGAAAGACTGAAAGAGACTCCATATGTCAGTCTGGGGTCATAGGACAAGGGTCAGTCTAGCAGGTGCTCCTTTGATGTCCTAGGTTCCGGTCAGCTATGTCCACTATCATGGACTATGTCCACTGTCTCCGTCCATACCGTGGTCTTAGATTATCCCTGGACAAAGATCCTTCATTTTCAGCTCCTGTGTCCAAAGATAGGATTTCAGCCAATTAAAACGGCCCAGATGGCTTCTCCTGTTGTGTGCACCTCTCATATCAAGTTATTTCAAGGATAATCAGTATTGATTTGCGATTAAATTGCTTGAAATAGTGAAGAATTATTAGGGGCTGATGAAATTCCGGGACAATGCAGTATGGCTATCAACAAATCATCTCAATAACTGAGCAACAGATTTCCATTCTCAGGGAACTACTTAATCTTTGACATTGTATTGTCACTGACATGCAGAACTTGATTCATTTTTCTAAGAATAAAGTGTAACATAAATTTCTTGTATTATTGGGTAAATCTGCCTTGATAATTCCATTATGCCATATCTGGTTATCAAAAGTAATGTACATACATATAAATTTGTGTAGTGGCTTTAACTTAGAACTATGGACACGGTCAGTGACAAAATGTAATGAGGGGACCCACCTTGCATGAAGTTCGAATGGAAGCGTTCAATGTAATGATAATTTTCAAGGGGAGAATTAACATCGTTGGAAAACAATTCCTCGGTTTTTCATTGGTCAAAGTCCTCTGTCAAATAATTTTCAGATTCAAGATGTATTATTTTATGTTTTTTGCAACAAAAAAGGAAATGTACTTTATGTACAATGTTTTTACATCAAATACAATGAAAGTCAGAGTAGGTTACAGTGTTCCCGCTGGCAATTTCTTTTACTAGTCTGGTGGGCTGAGAGTATTTAAAATTACCAATCCCATAAAAAATTTGCCTGTCCCAATTAAATACAGGTTTATTTACATGAGCAAGTGGTTAAATCCAGACTGCTGTACTTGTTAGTGTTTGTATCAATAATTTCTTCATTATCAGAAATAAGATTGTCGGAAACATGCTTCCGTTTCACCCCTGGTTTTCCAAAATACTTGGAAAGCGTTGTCTGCTTCGATGTCATCTTGATCACACATGCTTCTCATGCAAGACATCTGTCCAATTTAAAATTGACGCGTGAGTTACATCCAGGGACTTTTATGTGCGTCACTGACATAAAATTAGAATGGGATGTCCCATATTCATTTACAACTCAAACAATTTCAGTTTGATGAATAAAAGTTATATTTTGTTGTAGTCATGTACACAATTTAAAAGGGATTTATTAACATTTTCAGTCCCAGGGGACGTCCACTCGCCCAAATACTGGTCCACAGGTATTTTTCCCTTTCTAGGACTGGTATTTACCGGTAAACGGAAACACTGAGTTATCCTTTGTTATAGAAATGTCTTTGAACGCTCTCTAGCAGTGGAGAGTGTGTTGACACAATGTATTGGAAAGTTTCTGCAGCGCTGGTACCCTATGAGAACGAAATTTGGATGTGTGTTAGTGCTTCCTGGACACAGTTACCAAAAATGTTCAATGTGTATAGTTATTACAATTGAAGAAAGCAATATATCCTTTAAAACATCAAGTTATTGTTTTCTGTGTTTTGTGCTGTGATTGCCTTATCGTTGAAATTGTGAATATATTGTAAATCGAGGATCCATTGCTGAGAATAGGTAGAATGTGGACCGTCATACATTATCCGTTTCATTTATCGGGCTCAGTGATTATTTAATTGTCACAAGATCAGAAATGTTTTGCTGTGGAAACATGTTTCTTTATGAAAATAACAGGTTGACAGAGGCGACTCCATGTTACTGAACAGACCAGCAATGATATATTTATAGTTCGGACACTTGGTTTTGACCAATCAGAAGCAAGCAAACTGAAATGTCATGGTAGAATCTTATTTAGAAAGTTAGAAATAACCTGTCTTTTTTCTTTTAAATCTCTTCAAGGTGCATTTTGAAGTTAGTTTCAAAAAGGTGAAAACAGTTGCAAACAATTTTCTGTACTTATTTGTCAAACAGTTATTTCAGACTTCAGCTGTTCAGACAGTTGTTGTAATTAGATACTTTACTTTCTGTTTGGTTAATTATGTAAATGCTTGTATGTGGCAATAGAGACATGTACATGCAAATGAGCATAATTGATACGGTTGTTACCAGACAAACCCTAAAAGTTTGTGAAGATAATTGGGTTTTAGTATATCCAGCACATTTGTCCATTCAGGAGGTCAAATCAAGCAGTTAATAGCATCATAAAGTATCTTATACATAAACGTAAGTGAGTACTTCAAAGAAAATACATGTAGGGAAATTGAAGTCAATTAGGTATTATTACACCAAATTCCCATGGTCTTATTAAGGGAAATTGGTCAAGCCATCCCATTAATAATGTCCCCTGTATCTCCTGAAATACAACCAGTTCATAAAGCTGACATCCTTACATAAGAGGACTTTGATCCCTCTTGGGGAACTTGGACTTTCATTAGGAGTTCCCTTGACCCCTTTTGGGAGAGATACTATTTGACCAGTTGATTTTAGGGCCCCTTGAATTGCCCCTACTTGAAGAATTTATTATTGTAAGGGTGTAAAAGCAGTTAATGTGAATGTACCCAGCACATGTTGCCTGATAACCAGTGTTATCTTCCAGATAGAGTAAACATTTGCATGCTAGCTATCAATGTTACTCACTTCTTAGGCCACTAACATGCTTGGATTGGCTGTGAAAACAAGTATATGTTAGCAGGGGAGAAATCAAGATGATAATTTGCCAGTTCAAATTTCCACATCTTCACTGCACAATAGATATGTAAACCCATTTGTTTGCTTAAAATCCTTTCTCTATAGCTAACAATGTAGTGGTCTTCTATTGCATTAAATTTCAAAACTTGTGCAAGGTCTTTCTGCTGAATAATTCAGTCCACACTCTTCCAAAAGATTACAGTAATATTTGTTTCACATATTAATTAATCATTATTTCAAAGTTTGCAAAGATATTTGACATGATACTAATCTTTGAACATTATATCCAGTTTTTGGTTAATCTAAATGCAAGATGAGAATGCTTGACAATGTTTGGTATCATCTTAAAAACACCTTAAGCCTTTTGTTATGAAATTCTTTGAATAAAAGTGAGGAGCTACTGATTATTAGATGAGAAGGGCTGATGCAGACTCCAGTCCCTTACTTTTTTATCACCAAAATCAAGGTGAGAGTCAATCCCACCACTTATTCTTTGATAATTATTAATTATCAAAAGTCCATATCAATCACATATGAGCAACATGTATCAGGGACAGCTTTCGATGCGTTCATATTTGATTGAGGTCATTGATGTCTTTTAGTTACTTTTAAGATATACCCTGCAGGGCTTCTGAAGAGTGACATGGTGTCTTATATAGAATAGGGCCCCAGTAACCCAGTGCTTGTTGTACAAGGCGACTAAAATGGGGATCTCTTACTTTCATGGTTCTTCTATCAATCTCTTTTATAAACTATTTTTTCACTGTGTACACATTACACATTGGGTTATGGTTGGAATATTGCCCTTGCAACGTAAAAAAAATCATCTCAACCTCCCTAAATTATAGTCCCCTCCAGTTGATCCAAATATAATTTTCAAGCTCTGAGTCTCTCTGGCCTAGTGTTTGGTTTCTGATCTGGATGGCCTTATAACAATGTAGGATGATAGCCCAACTGTAACACTCTGTAAGGGATTTGTCTTCCCTAGATTTAAAAGTTGAGAGATTGCCATTGTAAAGAAGAGTTTCTAAGTGTCAGGAATAAAACAGCTCTAACTTATGGCAGTAGATAAGTGACTTTAGATTAGTGACTGCATTGTTGCTTTTAATCAGTTCTTCCTTCACAAGACGAGGGTTCATCATATCTTGTTTAATGTTACATTTAGTTATTCCAACATAAATTTAAGGAGAATGAGGGTAGGGATTAGGGCAGATGTGCTAAACACTTCTTGTCCCTTTTGCCTAACTTCCAGTATTGTTCCATTCAGGTTTATGATGGTGGCTGCCCAGTCAGGCAACAAAATGACTGACTCTGTGACCCCAATCTAAATATCCTCTCCAGAGAAAAAGAGCTTAGCTGGAATGACTGTTTCATTCTGGACCTATCAGAGTAAAGGGGGGAATTGTGGAGTAGCAGGACATTTCAAAAAGTCATTTGTCATGCAATGTTGACTCCAAGTCTGTTTACTACACTTGGACCTGGGCATAAAGTAACAAAGGACCCCACACAGGGGAGAGCCCAGCAAGAGAACAGTCACCTCCCCCTGGCCAGGGTGGTACTTTCCCAGGCTCATTTAGTCCCAGTTACCTAACTCCTTCTGAACCCCTTCTCTAACCATGGGTGGTAGGTTATGGCAGCTAGCTCTGCTTATCTGGGCTGGAGAACCACCTTCAGAGATAGGGAGACCCAAATTATTCCTAGATCTCTGCCCTTGATAACATGCTTTAATCATGTAGTAATGATGACAGAAAGTGAAACAGGAGCTTAGCCTTGGTGTTTGGGTCCTGGCAGTGGTCTGTTCTGATTTATACTTCATTAATTGTCACAAACCACAAAGGAATTGCATAATGATGAGGCTTTTGATAATCTTCAAGGGCCAACCAAGTTTTTTTTAAGTGTCAAAGGCAAACCACCATGGGGTCACTATCAGTAGCCCTCAGTTGGACATCAAACCGATCCCCTATTGTTTTATCATTGTCATTCTTAATTGCTGGGATCTGTCCTCACCTTCATTTATATGGACAGAATGAAGTGTAATGGGATTAAACTTGTGATTAACCTAATTTAAGGTAATTGTTATCAGAGTTTTACGGGATGCAGAATTTGCCTCCACTACCTGATTTTTGCTAATGCAGACCCCAAAAATATCTACCCCTGTATCCCATTGACATAATGTAAAGTAGTTTTGAACAATCACTGAGTTGTTTATTCAATAATTAAAAATATAATTTATCCCCATTCCTGCCATCCTGCAGTTCTGTCCGAGTCTTGGGGTTTCAAAGACTATAATTAGCAACTACTGTATTGAGCATGTCAATTACTGAAACTGGGACCCCTATTTCTTGCCTTAGGACCCCACAAATTAAATATTATGGGTCCCCTGGACCCACATAAATACTTACTGGAGTAAAACCCTGTGTAATGTTGAGAAAGATATTTTTGCAGTACAAAACATCAATATGACTTTTACTGTAAAAGGGATACTTTGCATGTGCCAACAGGGTAACTATAGACTAATGATGGTTGGAGTATGAAATTATTTTTGATTGATTTGTTTATTCCTTTTTTAGAGTGCTATGTTTTCACTAATTAGTGTTCCAGGTAATTTTTTATTGACTGGGCATTTGCTGTAAAACAAATTGAAGTTTATTGCGTATTTCTAGTAGTATCAATTGGGTAATACCGCTTCAGTAAACATAACCTTGTTATCTGCAAATGATCTCAGATGTCTGGACAACTGGAAATATGTATTAATGCATTTGAAATGAAGAAAGTAGCACTAAAGCTGAGTGATATTGGTAGAAAATTAGACTATAGAAAAATGAATATTTGGTGATCATCCCCACCCTACTCTGAAAAACAGACTCAAACTAAATTAGTTTAAATTTTTTTACTTGAATTATTCACAAAATTGCAATATATAAATGTATGCAGAGAGCTGTAACACAACTGGGTTTTTAGTTTTTTTAATTGAATATTTTACGCAAATACCGGTATGCAGCTTATCTGTAGCACTAATGATATATATATAACATAATTCAGATTTTTAAAATGTTTAATAGCAACACTTGGGGTTAATGTCTAGTATGATCATTTACTTTATTAAAGGGACATAATTAAAGTTGCGTCTGGATAATCAGTCATAAACCTAAAATACGTACAATTTGCTCTTATTGTAACAAAGAATCTTTAGCGAATGTAAACCTGACATTGGAAGACTTCTCATGGATGATTAGATATCTTTTATCGAAGGAAACAGAACGCCTGACCTACACTGACGCTCACCTTTGTTTTGTACGCAACATCATTTTACGGGTATTAGCTAAAACGGTGACATTTGTTTTTATTCATTGACTGTCCAAATTAGTAATATGAGTAGTATGTGACTTAAAGTTTGGTATTGAGTTCTTAAGACCAACAAATTCAGCAGTTTAAAATCTGATGAAGCACATAGACCACTTTTCAAATCCCTCTGTGTATGTATTGCATAATTGATATGTAAGGTTGCATCCCAAATGTCATAATCTATTGACAGTTCTAATCTTTACATTTGTTTCGACATGTTGATGAGGTATTCAAGCAATTACCCTTCACCATGAAGAATTTGCTTCCACCAGATGAGATGAAAACATTTGCAAACACTTGAATCATAAAAAAGGGGACGGTTTGTTACATCTAAATTGATCAATAACACACGGCTCATTGCCCCCAAATAGATAATTGCATCTTTTAAAAATGTGTAAGCCAATGAAGCCTTTGTTCCAGCAAGTGTTTTGCCTCCCTTTGATCTTCACCCAAAATATCATTACCCCTGTAAAAATGTTCCCAATTGTCTGTGCTCAGAAACCTCTGAGGATCTTCTTAGCTCTCCCTCTTTGTCCCAACCCTGTGCCCCTACCCCCAGCAACTTTCTCACCCTCATGTCTACCCCTATTGTTCGACTTCAGGGTATTTCAGCATTAACCATTGTCACGTTGGGTAATCCATTGTGTGTCTGTGCTGGTCTGTATATGCATTCAAAGGTTACAATTATCTATTAACTTGGCTGGGGGAACAATGGTCCCCTGCTGGATTTTCACAGCTCCCATCTCTCTCCTTGTCCCTGTCTGGGCTAATTTCTGCCATTCATATACACTCAGCCACTGCTTGATTGAATCACAGCAGAATTCATGAGACTAATTTTCTGGGAGAGGTTTCAAGGTAAACTGTGGATTAAACCTAGATGTGTTAATGAGAAGCGTGAAAAAGTCGCTGAGGTGTGACCCGGAGTTCTCAGTGTGATGCAAGCTTCTCACCCCAAGAGGATTGAGTGTGAAGTCTTTGCTGGAACCCTGGACCAGATTTGAAGGTCCTTTGAAAGGAGAATTCTAAGCAGACTGTTTTGCCTTCCACAATCACCTGCAAGGACATGGTATTCTTGTGAAAGACTTGAGAACGTTATTGCTAGCAGTGTGCTCCTTCTGTGTATAGTGCTGGCAGAGAAATTATAAGGATTAGGATTAGTCTAGTGTGACTGGACCTTTTGACCTCTTGGAAATAGCTATTACGTTTTTACTTCTTTTAGTAGTGCCCCTTGGGTCACAGGTTCAAAACTAGACCAGTCTTCAAAATCTTCAAGTGGATGTTCAGACATTGGAACTTATCATCATTTGTTAGTTTTTTGAAACATTTGCAAGTGGTTCATGATCCTGTGAGGAGCCTTGTAGAGTTGTGATCAAGAAGACGAAGAAGATCTTTCAAGAACAAAGTGATGGATTTTACAGGACAAATTCTTTGGTTTGAATTCTGCATTCTCTTCATCATGTTTTACTTTATATACAACAATTTTGGTTCTATTTTGGATTACACTGTCACTTCCTTGAAAAGTAGCTATTCTGCTACTGTTTGGGTCAAGGCCCATCCAGGATTCAAACCAGCCCTCACAGGGTCGGGCGCCTATCGTCAGCACTCAAGATTGGTGATAACAGACTGTTCAGTCGTTCAGTCACTGAGACTTCACTAAAAAAAACTTCATTAACCAATTTTTCCACATAGTTGACATGTTTGGGGTTTTTTTTTTTTTTGTAGCATGATTTTAATTGTTTTAACTTGTCTGTATTCTGACTTGTCAGTTTTTGGGTTTGTCACTCCTTGTAGCCACTGCATTTATTAGGTAGCAAAACTCAGGCTTGTAGACTATACTTTGGAGAGATTTCTCTTTCAGCACTTCAAAGTTTCCAACATGATAATACTTGGTTACACATGACTGACTTTCAGGCTGTCTCTGCCTCCAGGCATGCAAATCTGGATCATGCCTGAGGACACTTGGTTTCTAATGTTGGGGTGTTATGTTTAGTTTTGTTTTCTCTAGAAATTTTTTTGTGAGATCCTTGTGCTGACATTCATTTCATCTTGTTCCTCAGCTTTGATTTTTTTAATGCAGAAATAATTTCATTTTCAAAACTGCGTTATAATTTGAAGACTATGTAGACTACAAGAATGCAGGTGACCTTATGTACATGACAAAGCTAAGACATTTTCAGTTTGTATGCATAGAAGACATAATTTTGTGAGCTGAATGTGGTCCATGCTTTTGAGTTGAGTGATAATTAGCATGGATCCGACAGCTTTCCCAAGACTACAAGGACCACATCCCCCTGGATGTCCCCTAGGGAGCAGACACCAAGAAGGGGTCATTTTGATTTATGGGGTCAGGTGAATGATGTTTTGTGTCTGTCCGCTGGCCACCCTAATTCTGCCCAGCAGAAGTGCAGCTCTTGAGCAGACGACATGTTGACTGACAGAAATCATTCAACTTCCTATGTTTATGACACTTTCACTGACATTTTTTGTTGCAGCCTCAACAGGTTTGGCAGCCTACTGAAGGGGAACCCAGAGATTCCTCCAGAGGCATACACAAAGTGAGTTACCACCCATCAATCATCGCTAATTGACCTCAAATTTATCAAGAGGACCATATATTTTCAGCAAGAATATAATGTGTTAATTGTTGGGCCTTCCAGATGCATACTTTGGGCCATAGAGGTCATTAAGCTGTGAAATGTCAATGAATTTGATCCTCTTTAACAGGTGTACTTGTGTGTGAATTTACTTGTCAAATTTGATGTATGACATTGACTGACAACAAGTGATGTATTTCTTTTCACAGGAAGAAAACAATTGCATTTAGAAGATTTAACTCTTTGCCTGTAAGTACAGAAATTTAATCAAAATTAAAACTTTGAAACTGAAATTGAGGATGTTTAAAGCTAGGTAACTCCTCTGGTGTAATAGCTAAATCCTATCAGATTTTATTTATTACTATGTAGCTTTAAAGAATTCACGTAAAGTTATTGTTATTCCAATGCCATCGACCAAAAGAGTAGAACTATTACAAAGAATGAATAGGGTCCCAGTAACTCCATGCTTCTAAGAAGTGATATAGGAGTGAAGTGGTGTCACTTAGAAAGAATAGGGCTCTAGTAACCAAGTGCTTGTCATACAATTTGACTAATATGGGAATGTTTTGCTTTCACTTTTCTTTCTATCAATCTCTTGTATGAACTATTTTCTTGGTGTGCTACTTGCACATCATGGCTGAAATATTGCCCTTGCAATGTAAAACATCCCAACTCAACTGCCTTCTGTGCATACATTGTATTTTGAATTTAACATTGTACTGAAGCTGAAGCATTTTTGGTTATAATGTAAAATAATAACTCAATTCTTTTTACATCATGCTTTATTTGGTTGCCACAGTTGCCGACTATGCGACTTGATAGTCCCACTGACTTACAAGACAAAGAAAATGCCTGCACTGCAGAGCCAGACTTGTTCCTTGACTGTGAACGACCGATGTTTTACATAGAAGATAACTGCTCTCAGGACAGTGGTTTGGGTCTGGACAGAGAAAAGGCAAGTAGATCTGAAGAATATTCAGCTGCTGTCCTCAAGCATAAAAGTGAAGGGATTCTTATCTTTGATGTTGCCATGGTCTAACACCTTGTATTTTACCATGTGTTAGCAGTTATAATGTCATTTTACTGAAGGATTGAACTGCCAACAGAGTTCATACACAGTCCTGGAAAATATCCTGGAAATTCAAATCCCTTGCAAAAATTATATATTTTTATTTATTTCTTGAAAATGTCATGTAGAGAAATTGAAAATGCAGAAATAAAAGTCCAAGAGAAGTGCTTGAAATGTCTTGGTGTTGCACGGACCTTGGACTAAGCATGGATAGGTTTGTAGTCAACAGAGAACAATTTAGTAATTAAGAGGGTGGTTTTAATATGAAATGACTTTGGCACTTGTGTCTGAAAATCTTCATTCATTTGCTAAATGTCACAATAAGCCAGCACAGATTTGGGGTGGCAAAATTAGACATGCTTACCTCATGATTACCACAATACAAATTGGCAATGTGGCAGCTGTTTAAGGTTCAATGATTCTTTCTCTTGTTGCAGGAAGAAGGTTTCCAGTTTGCTGCTCCAGTTGGTTTTCCTCCCCGAAAGTTGAAAATAATAAATGAAGATGCATGCTCTCCACAAAAGTATTCCCCGGTCAAGTCTCCCAACAAGAAGAGATCATTTTCACAGTCTCTGACAGTGAGTGATGCTATAGGTGTTACGGTTTCTTTTGGGTTTTATAAGATTTACCTAAATAGGACAATAATGAAGAATACATCCTTGAGTAGGTAGCAAACTACTGTCAAGATGTGAGAAGGCCATCTTACAAGAAGGAAAATATGGATGTACTTCCAGAAAAATTTCTTTCCTTTCTCCTCAGCAAAAGATTTAAGTGTCTAACAAATCTCATTCCCTGCTGCAGATGTTTAAAAACTTACCGTATATACTCGCCTATAAGGCGCCCGCTCCTGTAAGACTCATCCCTTTGTCAGTCATGAAATCTGGAGACTTTTGCTTTCCCCCTCGTATAAGATGCAGTCAAAATTCTGCACTGACATGCCGCAGTATTCCCTGATTCCGGGGAGTGGGCAGTGGTGAGCATGTGGCCCCAGTAATCTGTCAGCCTTGGTGGTTGTGGTTCAAATCTTTCCCGGATACCTCTCTTTCAGCCCGGAGATTGGCCTATGATGTGATGTAGGTGTCCCCATTGTGATATGTTTGAAAGATTACCAAAAACTATGTTAAATCAAAAATCACTCCCTCACTTCACAGGCGTGCAGCATAGTGTTGTAGATAGTTTGAGTAGTTTATCAACCTTGATGGTTGTAGGTTGAGGTCATACAAAGGGTAACACTTACTTGTTTGGCCTTAAATGCGTGTGTTATAGACCAATGATTGTTAACATGCATCTAAATCACTTAAAAAACTTATTCTCCACCACGTTGCAATGGAATTCCAATCATTTTACAGTCTACATCACCATCAGAAGAAAAGATGGAACCCTTTGGTAGTCCTGTCAATCTCAAATCATCATTTCTAACCAGCACAGATGAGGATGTTGATGATGGATTCCTTGACGTCTTTGACCAAGAAGTTGCAGAGGTAGGTGGGGGTGGGGGGTCAGAGAAATTAAGCACAGTTGAACTGAACCAAACAAGTTGTGGATATTTTACTTTGAAGTGACACTACAGAAAATTACACCAATGTCTAGCAATGAAAGTGAGTGAGTTATGTGTCAAGAACATATTCTGATTAAATTAAACTCCCAAACACAAAACTGTGACATTCGTGAAACATGAGCTTGGAAAGCATGTGCAAGGGATAATGTTCCCAATATATGATTGTCAGTAGTACTTTCTTGTAAGCAGATGTGTATTATTTGGTGTGAAATTGGTTACAAACTGTTGTTCAGATTGACTGCGAAATGCAAATTTCATAATCGACTTCGAACCTCTGGAACGGCCTAATCACGCCAACAATTAGAAATCATTAGATCTGAGCACATACTCCTAAGCAGATCATATGTCCTTTTCCCCACACCATGTAGATCAGAACATATGTTTTGATGATCACCAATATTCCCTTTTATTTTGCTATGGTTTATATTGATATGCTTGCTCTTCATTGTATAGGGTGCAGGATGGTGCAGTGGTTGGCACTGTGACCCAGCAATCTGCCCGGCTTGATGGTTGTTGTTCGAGTCCCACTCGGCACCTCTTTCAGCCCGGAGAGACAGGAGCCCCGACACTGATGTGATGTTGGTGAGTCTGTGGTGATGTGGCTAAAA
Source organism: Diodora aspera (assembly GCA_031471655.1). Classification (NCBI taxonomy): domain Eukaryota; kingdom Metazoa; phylum Mollusca; class Gastropoda; order Lepetellida; family Fissurellidae; genus Diodora; species Diodora aspera. Next base: position 12,612 of record JAUELE010279481.1, read on the forward strand.
GATTGCTGAAAACCATGTCAAACCCCAAATCACTCTCACTCACTCACTCTTGATTGTATAGTAGAGAATTTAAACTTCTATATATTTTCTGTACATCAACAGATCAACAGCCCTGTTCCTGACAGTATGGCAAGCCTATTCCAAGCTCCCGTCCTCAACAAAGCCACTCCAATGCAAGATGACGACACTCCAGTGGTAAATAAGTTTAAAATCCATTCAAGCCAACGTTTGGGGTAAGGTCAAAAACTGGTCTTTTGTCATCTGTAATTTGGGTTGGTGAATTGCTCAAAATCTATTTGATGACTATTCTAATGGATTGTACTGTTTTGAGTGCCGTTCTTGGGTAACAGCATGACATTTGCCATGACTCTAAGACTGTTAAATTGCTAGTATGTATAATGCATATTATTATTCCTTGGACCATACTGCCTTTCCTAGTTGTGTTGTAGGTAGCGCCAAGCATAGAGGCATGTTGTAGAAAACAAATTGGTCCACTTAAATTGGGTTAAAGTGGGTCTTGCCCATCATTGTTCATGACAGGAAGATTGTTCTTGCAACATGAAATCGTAACTCAATTTTTATTGCAGACGAGAAGGATAGTTTCCAGGAAATCTCTTCTACATCGATCTCAGTCCTTTGATGTACGATCTCGGGAATTCTCTCACAAACGTGTCGAACGACCGAGGGATGAGGTGACACCAGTACAAAACAAACGACGTCGACCAGAGAGCGAAAATGAAATAAGATCCACGGTCAGTAAAAGCTGCCGATAATTGTGATTCTTTTGTGTGATAGTACAAGTTGTTGTCTCCTTGTCGTTAATAACGTTGGAGTAAAGGTAAAGACACTTTCTCAAGTTAAAGAATTTGTATGTCTCGCACTATGATTAAAATGCTGTGACCACACCTTATTTTATTGTTTACGGGTGCGGGATGGCGCAGTGGTTAGCGCCTTGGCAGTTGTGGTTAGATGTCCCGCCCCCGGCACCTCTTTCAGCCCGGAGGGACAGGAGCCCAACACTGACATGATGTTGGTGAGTCTGTGGTGATGTGGCTGAAAGATTGCTGAAAACCATGTAAAACCCCAAATCACTCCCTGAAGTTTTGGTATGAAGGGTGCAGGATATCATAGTGGTTAGCCTGTCGACACAGTAATCTGCCAGACTTTGTGATTGTGGTTATATGGTTGGAAGATTGCTGAAAACTAAGTACAATACAAAACCAATCACCCACTTATCCATTAACTTTTCAACATCAACTTTCAGGGCCTGTCTCTACATAAATTTCATCGTTGTCACTCTGAAACAGAGGCTCAAATCAAGTCGGCACTTAACAGGCTAAATGATCAGCCAGGCCTTATAGGTGACTGTTCAAAGGTAAGTCATTTAATATTTTATATCTGAAATTTTATCATATCTCTTCCCTCTTTTGTGAAGAAAAAAAATTGAGGCAAAAAATAAACAAAGGAAAAAAGGTAATGTAAGTTCTGAATAAGAACAATAATGTTCACAGTACATACAATAACGTGATGGGATATCAGCTACTGGCACAATCTTCGGTGTTGGTTATTAGATTATTTTTGTAATGTCTATTGTGTAAGCTTGAGATCAGGCAGTGGTAAGCACATCAGCTCAGTAATCTGCTATGTGCATTGGTTACTGGTTCAAATCCCACCCGGGTACCTCTCTTTCAGCCCGGAGATTAAACCCCAACACAGACTTGATGTAGGTGAAAACATGGTAATATGGCTGAAAGATTGCAGAAAACCGTGTAAAATACAGAATCACTCACTGAGCAGATTTTACGTGCAGGATAGTCTGATCCCATGCCTGCCTCACAACCGCTAGTTCGGGGGTTCGAATCCCAGCTGGGTCACTTTCGTTCGACACATTTAGTGCCCTTTGTACCAACAGTAGCGCTATGGTTGAAATATTACTCCCTGCTACGTTAAGTCACATTCACTCACTCACTCCGATCCCATGCCTTTCTGTTACCATGGAGGTGGAATACTGACACTACTGATGTGATGCAGTCTGTATTGTTTTTGGTATGGATGAAAGATTACTGAAATGTCAAAACCCTCAATCACTCACTCACTACTAAGTGTAATTATGTTACAACATTGTACATCTTCTCTAAAATTAATAATCACTTAAATATGTCTTTGTATAATTTCAGCCGTACTGTCTTCCTACAATTCCTGGGAAACACCAGGATCTCAAAGGAATATCTCCGTTCACAGTATGTATTTCTTCAACATGTAAAGCTTCTAATTTTTGTGTTGGGGTTTACCCTACATATAATATGGATTTGTAAAGCTTGCAAACTTTGCTTAAGCCCAGGTCACAACCGGTCATACGGGCTCCTACGACCGGTCGCCTACGGCCGGTCTACGTGCAAGAAACGCACGTAGGGCGCGCGTGTGACGGCTGATTTTCGAGCCGTAGACTGGCCACAGACCGGCCGCAGAGGTTCTTTGTTATGTCAAACAAACTCTACGTGCGCTTACGTTTTTTTTACAAAGCAAAACGCAGCAATTTGGGGAACGCCAAAAATCGCACGGCAAAAAAATCGTACGTCCGGTTGTGACCTAGGCTTTAGCTTTTCTCTCAGATAACCTCTGACAACTGGCTTTGCTACATGCAGCAAATATTCTGTCAAATATTCTGTCATCAAAGCTGTGAGAACTTGGTTTTGAGTTTCTATCATCAAAGTGTACTGAAGCTCCAGCTTGTGGTACTTGCCTGACAAATACATTTTTGGAGTGAAGAATCAAGTTTCTCTTTAAAAACAAAATATCTGAAACACCTTTTTTACTTGAAAATTCATACCCACTAGATTACTCATGATATCCCTGATAATGTGGCCAGGTATAAATTCATGGCTAAATTTTTTGGGTTCGTAGGTCAGAACGCTTTGGGAGAGAAGGTTCTTTGCTTTATTTAATTAATTTTTTTTAATTTATACTTATTTCCTGTAACTTTTGACTTGACTTTTTCCTTGAGCGATTGGTTTTCTGTTATGTTTATTTGCAAACCCAAGACTAACATTAATTAACCATAGCCTCAGCTGTTGTATTAACCTAAACGTTCCACATTCGCTAATGATTCATGCTTTGTACATGTATGAAAATGTCACCATATTTTGCATGTTTGCTGGATTTATATTCAAACTCTTCTCTCTTTTTTGGCTTTTTCTTTTTTTGGCTTGTGCTAAAAAGTTAGTGGCTTTCTTAGACCTCTTGCATCAGACTTTCATGGAAGAGAACTGACAAATTGAGTGTAGTGTAGGTACTTTACTGTTTTTCGTCATTTTGTATGTTATTTGGGCTTCCAGGAAGTTTTGTCTCACTTTAGAAGAAAAGGGCTCAAGTAGTCTTTTTTTTCATTTATAACTATTTTTAGGATCCCATGGGTTATCTAGACTTTATAGGATTTACAAATGCCATTGCTGCAAAAATCAACTAAAATTTGGATCGGCTACTGCATCTTGCCTTGTGCACACTTAGTACATACATTAGGTCACGAAATATTGTTCTTGTTATGTAAAAACTTTCCTCCTGGATCCCTTTCTGATTTGAGAGGGGCACAGTGGTTAGCGCGTCGGCCCAGCAATCTGCCAGCCTTGGTGGTTGTGCTTTGAGTCCCGCTCGGACACCTCTCTTTCAGCCCGAAGAGACAGGAGCCCTGATACCGACGAGGTGTTGGTGAGACCGTGGTGATATGACTGAAAGATTGCTGAAAACCACGTAAAACCACAAATCACTCACTCACTTTCTGATTTGAATTAACATCCATATTTACATTTCTCAGTGAAATATTCAGTGGCTGTTTAGGGAATGATCAAATGCAATCCTTGAAAAGTAACTACCGGTATTCTGCTCGTGTTTGGGTTGAGTCTGTCCAGGATTTAGACTGCTAAGCCCACCTAAGCAAGTTCAACACAGTTTTTGGATAGTCATCATTGGGCACACCTCAATTGTCACAGCTCTCAAGGCTGATATGGCAGAGAAATATTCAGCGACAGTTTATAATGTGTACACTTACGTTGTGCCTGATTCTTGCGATGGTATGCTCAAAGTGCTCAACATTATTACCCCAGTCATTAAACATTCTACAATCTATAGCATTTTCAACTCCCCAACTGCTGCTAGTTAGGCACTAGAAGGTTAACTTTTACATTACCATCACTTGTGATTATGTACCCTATTAAGGCGGTTGAACTGAGACAATTTAAGAGCAAAGCAGCTTGCTCAAAGTGACACCACGGACATTGTCAGTGTCCCAGTGCGAGGCATGGATGAACTCTTGAAGGCCCGAAAGGTTTCCCAACTCCCCTTAGTTTAGGAAATGGTCAAATGCAACATGATTTGTTGGGATTACACTTGCTTGTGTAGAACTTTCTGCTAATTTTAATAAATCAGGTGATTTTCCTATTCTATCCTGAGCTTTTAATGTTCATAGATGAGCGAGATACTGCACCATGAATTTGACAATGTCGTCAACAACTTCGTCGTCATTGACTGTAGATATCCATATGAGTTTGAAGGAGGACATATACAGGTATGTGAAAAACGTGCTTCACCTTAATCAACTTACTTTGTTTGAAAATAATTGATTTTGCTTTATCAGTTTGATGTTTTTTGAGGTTGTAGTGGATTGCAAGCCCCTTGGTGCTTCCAAGAGTAACAGTGTGTCACTTACGAAGAATAAATAGACTCCAGTAATCCAATGTTTGCTGTGCAAGGCGACTTAAATGGATGCTTTCCCTTTGCTGTGGATCATGATGCTGAAAGATTTCCCCCATAATGTTAGCTTAACTCAACTAAGACAAGACTGTTTTGAACCAATGTTTGCAACAAAGATGAGGAGTGTTGTTCTAGCAGTTTGTGAGCCTCTAGGGTTGTAGGCAAGCCAGCAGATAGCTTACTTTATTTCAGACCACATAGTCATACAGCTGAAAGATTTTTAAAACCATTTCATTAAAAAGAATTACCCTGTTTCTATAGTTGATCATGTTCAGACAGCATATAGCACTGGTGTCATGTTCCCACATTTTCTTCTTTCTCTAGAATGCCAAAAACTTGTATACGAGAGAGTCAATTCTGGAGGAGTTTTTGAAGAGCCCAAAGCCTGCTCCAGAGGATGGGAAGAGAAATATAGCAATATTCCATTGTGAATTTTCATCAGAGAGAGGACCTAACTTGTAAGTAGTGAACATTATAAGAACATTTAGCATGCTTTGTTCTTGTGTTAACTTTGAGAG
>JAUELE010279592.1:7036-28054 GCA_031471655.1 Diodora aspera
AAACGAGGGTGATCCCCCCCCCCCCCAAGTTATGAGGGAATATAATTACCGGGTGAGGGGAGGGAGGAACTATTCCAGGCAAAAGAGGTTAAACTGTTTAAACCAAACCTTACCATTTACACAAAAACGTATTACGTCAGAATCAAAAAGTGTTTCAGTAAAGCCGACACTACTTTAAAAAAAGTAACAAAAACACGGTTAGCTGACAAAATCTCATCTAAATTCCACTGTATGCCACTGGCAATTCAATCTTCAACATCATATTCTTTACCGACTATTTAGGATCTGACAGAGATAAATATCTTACTTGAGATTGACAAGGTAATTCACTCGATTGGTTCATGAAAATTGAATATGTTTGCCTCCAATGTTCAAAAAGTTCTATATTGACTATTTGGGACTTGTAAAGAAACCAGATCTTTTTCTCCGAGCATTGAAGTGACAAGTAAACTTGAATAAGGCAATAATATCTATTGACTGACTAAGCTTGCGAGACGTTCTGGGGGCATAAACATAATGTCTTTTGTGCGAAGGGTACATGAATGGTCTTAATGGTTTTTACTCTGGCTAAATGGTGGTGTATCTTGCATAATTACCAATGACATGCACCAGGCTTATGAAGAGCCTGCATGCAAAAAGCACCCACCCTCGAGCGACGCCATGTTTAAGGATCATCAATCTGGCCAAATCTAATAAGTGTTTGTTGAGTGAGGATGTTTTCCAGTTGATAACAAAATGAATGAATCCGGTTTCTCTAATTTGTGCCTTCAGAATTGCACGATGGCCTTCCATTTTCTCTTCAAACTGGCAGTTGCCATCCACGTCTGTGACTTCATAGGGAAATTGCCCGCCCTGACTTACGTTTCAAAGGCAAGTCTTCAAAGTGAGGCTGGTGTAAAGTACGATGAAAAGACTACAGAGCTCTGGACGAGGAAAGGACTTTATCCTCCAGCACGCATATTGCTTCGGCCGGATTCTATCAAAGATTTATAACATCAGGAGATAAAAGGCCAAGACATCTCTATACATTCACAAACTGCTTCATTACTTTATGCATTAACAGATAAATTTGAAGGCAGTTTTTCAAAGCTTGGGAGTCCAAGGATCAAGGAAAGCTTCCTTCTCGAGGGATGTAAGGAACACAGGATTAAACAAGAACTGTGGGAGAAAGCTGATCCAACCAGGACTGGGGAGAATAAACAGAAGAATCTCTTTACAACACCGCAAATTCATTCAAAAGTATTTTCAATAGTGTGCAGAACCAACAGGAGTTGTGTAAAAGAAAAACAAGAAATTTAAAAAGAAAATTTTTAAGGAGAAAATTATCTAATTTTGCCAAGAGTTCTCCTAATATGAGAATTCCGTCCTTATTCACGTAATGGGCTGTTGACACGGACTTTCAAAGAAACATGAAACTTCGAGGATAAAATTCAAATTCTCTGGGCATACCGAGTTTGTAATGGAGCTCCTGTCAGAATTAAAAAAATTTGTTATTTATTAGCAAGAAACATTTATCTTCAATACCTGAGGTAGAAATTACCATAAATATTGGATGAAATCTCAAAGGCGTGCAAACAGGACCATACACTTCAAGTAAGTGACTTTTTTTTATATTTTAAGTCATATAGACAACAAAATTAGAAGAATATTAAACATACTTAAGATGTGGATGAAAGTATAAAACATGATTCATCTCTCTGTTCACTGATGCCTAAAAGATAGATCACAGCTCAAATCAACAATTTAAATGTGCAGATAATTTAGATAAATATTCTTTAAAGCTTTCAGTTTGAGTAGTTATACAAATTACTTCATTGCGTTCAAGCATGTATCAACCGCCTCCATGTCTCCCTGCTGTTTATAATGCATTATTAAATCATGTTTAAAACCCCATTTTAAGCATGATAGCCTGTTTCATCACAAAAGCCTTCAGCTGTTACATTCTCTTCAAAGCGTCCCCCTCGAATGTATTCACAGGTTTTGATGAGCACTTCAGGGAAAACTTTTCTAAAATTTATGCTTGATATCGTCGAGTGTCATAACTGTACTCCCTAACCCGGACATGCACGTATATCAAAAAGCATAGGGCCAGATTGGCAATCGGAGGCTTCTAAGAACTGTTTATCCTGAGCAGTAAAGTAATAACACACCTTTTCAAGCTGTTCAATACCCGGTGATCTTAAGGTCGTGCAGCACTATCACATTGCTGTGGTTTTGATAGTTTGTTTGAACACTTCTACCTTTCATCAAGGGGAGACGAGGAAGGGGAGGTAAGAGGGAGTTAGTCTAGGAGGGAGGGAGGGAGGGAGGGAGTGTTCGGTCAGTTTGTTGCTCACTTGACCAAAGATGACCTAGGCCAACCTTGCGCTGGTGTGCACTTTCAAGTTCATTTCTTTAAGTGAGTGAGTAAAACGTTGCTTAATGTCGCTGTTGGTAATGACAAAATGATAATCTAACATTTAAATTTGATAAATTTGAATGCGATTTAAAAGAAACTTAAAACATTTCCAAGCATAAATGCACGTACCATGTACGTATATTTAGGGATGGGGATTGAGGGAGCGAAGAAAACTGGAAGAGAGGAAGAGAGGAAGAGAGGAAAAGGAAGGGAAAGAAGGACAAATGAAGAAAATCTCATCTTGTTTCTCTACACCCCAAAACCCATGATTGGATTTATTTCATAGAGCCTCGAGTCAGTCTAGCTCAAGCTGATCAAGTCTTTGGAGGACAATAAAATCAATATTAAATTGAATATTTCTGGGCTAATCTTAAGACGACTGTTTGATAAAATTCAAACAATTTGATTCATAAACTACAAATTGTAAATGGTCCCAAACAGCACATTGTCCAATATTTCAGCTACAGGACAACAACTTTTGAATTGATGTCTTGACACGTATATTTGGCATTCATGGTGCCTGACAGTGTCAAACTGGCGCCAAGCAATCCCAGAATCCTCAGCAGAACTATTCTGATAGTTACTGATACACAAATACGTCTAGAGTACTCCATGCCCTAGGTGTTAAATGTGCACGCTGTTATCATGGAGGTATGTCGAGGGCAGGCATGTTCATCATTTATCACCTCCTTCTCTGAAGATTGTAGATGAGCACAGCTGCTCTGCTAGTCAGACATGTTGAGTTTAGCTCCAGCTTCAGGGCAGGGGGTGATTAAAATTGGAAGGAGATATCTGCAAACTCTGGCTTGTGATGGTCCTCAGATCAGCCATCTTCTCCGATGTTAACTAATGTCATTTGTTGACCAAGGCGAGATTATTAATGATGGAATATGGGGAGTCACATCTCATCATCACACGGGATTCCACTCCGCCACTTTTGATCTCCCTCCCGTTAGATCAAACAAACCTCCTTTCTGGAGAGTTCCCGGAGCAGTGAAGTCATATGACTGATTACGAATTATTTATGTTCAGTCAAACCTGACAAAATATCCCTTCTTTCATTTCTGAATATGTTTAAATAGCACAAAAAGCATGACATACTTATCAAAACTATTAATAGATTTGATGCATTGGCCGACTTTAATAAATGCAGCTGCAAAAATTAAATAATATTATTTTTTTTAAATATTGATGTAGAACATGTAGTGTTGTAATTGCAACAGGGTTATAAATAAACATTCATAATCTAAGAAAAGACATCTGAAATTGAGTGCTCCAAGGAAAATTTTCATTATTGAATCAGCACATAAAAAGAGCTAAAGAATGACAGTTGTTAGGATCCATAATCCAGATGGGATTACACAAACTGTTTCCAAGTTACCTAACTGACAGAGATAATCCTTCTTGTTCTGGATTTAGTCACCAGGTGGTGCCTTCGACTAGTCCCCATGTCGAACAAATGTTTTGATTTCATCATCAAGTATTTCATGAACATGGAAGGATAAATTAACCCGCAGGGATCTAAAATTTTAAACTGGTGAAACTGAAGCAAATCTATCCAAACGTGTAATATCGCGAGATGCCAATTTGCTGGTGTCATTCTGTCAGTATTAAGACCTTAAGGATTGCTTGCAAAGAGACATATGACAAGCATTCAATTCGGGGAAAGCTCCCTGTGCAATTAAATCCCCTTAGGAGCACATCTTTCACTGACAGATACCAAACAAGTCACGTCTTCGGGAAATTAATTCAATAAAATCTTAACTACATGCTTGACAGAGGCAAAGAAGTGTCGACAAGAAATAACATCATCTACTACACATGCATTGAGGAACTGCCTCCTTCAGCCTTGGGCAATAATAGGAGATAGGTCGGGTGTCTCCACGATAAATTAAAGCGAACTAGGTATTAACATATCAGTTTTCCCCGAGACAAACAAAGCTTTTAGCCCGATATACATTACGCAGTGACACTCTGTTAAATGAGACTGGTGGAACAAACCTAAGCATTTAGATCTGACCCATTCAACTTCAAGATCCTCCAGAGAGATCGTAATAACACTGGTATTGTGTCGTGGCTCAGCACAGGAAGATTCCGTCTTATCTAAAGGAAAATAGCCGTGTATCTATCCTGAGGGAAATGCACACTTATCTGGATGGCAGAGTGATGAAAAGAAGCATTGGGAGAGGGGAGTCATTCCTAGCGTTATGGAGAGTGTTGCTGTCGCATAAACTTACATGTTAATGCACAGTTGGCAGTCACTGCAGCTGGGCTAAAACATATATCCATCAGCTGCTGAATAAACACGGCTAAGTACTGCCCGACTTCAAAGTTGAGCTCATTGGTGTAACCGGCCAGGTTTGGTCTTGTTTTCCAGACTCTCGCTGGTGGCAGAGGTGGGAGGATATTTGAATGGAAACCAGTGGACATATCCAGGATATTACACAAGGACCGATTGATATTACAGGATATATACAACCAGGAAAGTGTTTCATAAAGGAGATGGCAAAACCAGACACATGGTAAGTATCACTTTCGATACACTAAAAATTTGCTTTATTTTATCTTGCTTGTTTGTCCCTCCAAGAGACTAACCTGTGCAGCCAACAATTCCTTGACCTAGACTTGCTTATCGTCAGCTCAACTACCAGGAGGACAACTGTTTTAATAATAAGTGTCATAATAAATGGAAAAATGTTGTTCATGTTTTCACATTCATTCAAATTCTTCCCCATTCTACAGTCAGAAGTAAGAGCAATAGTTCTGTGTCCTTTGCAAGCTCTACCGACATGGCTAGGTTAGAAAATGCAATTTACAATCAACTAAATTTCCAACTTAGGGTTATATAAATTAGAATTAATTAACATTATAACACAGCTATGACCTCACTCTATTGTCTGAACTATAGATTATCGGTCATGAATCGTACCGAGTTGTGACTTGCTATATGTCAAACCATGTTTTATTTAGTTTCCAACATCTTTTTTTGTGTCATAGCGTTCTTAAAATGCTGCTGTGTTTTAAGTCACATAACACACTCGTAACTGGACATCGGTGTAAGTAATATACTCGCTCGTACATTATTTGTAATGAATGTTACTTGTGCGTTACCTTGACTTAGTGTCTTAATTATTAGCAGTGGGAAGACTATTAACCAAGTCTATGTACATACATTTGAAAGGAAATGAACTCCAGTAAATTATCTCACGCACAGATGTGAAATAGAAACCAACAGTAATCAACTCTTTGCCACTACTCAATCTTGGGTCTTGTCAAGCTACTTCCAACTCTGGCAAGCTACACATAAACTTCAGGTTAAATGTACTTTAAAGCAATCACCCTTTGAATCATTAATTTTTTTAGGAGACCTGGCAAGTCTGCATCAGTCGGCAAAGCTCATTATTTCAACAGCCCCTCCCATTCCAAGTGTTACATCCAATTTTAAAATCCAAACATTCAGGCGTTTGGCACTCAGTCTGTTGCTGCCAAAATTCAATGTTCACGCCCTAATCCTGCGAATTTGAATTTTCAGAAAATACTTTTTCATGACAGTAGGTCATTTAAATCTAAATTGCATTCCAAAAATAAAAACTTTTGTACAAATATGCCTGACTACCGAAATATTCGCACTTCCAGAAACAATAACTGCATGTTTAGCTTTGCTCGAGTTAAAAACGTTAAGTTGTTATTGTAAACACCGAGGCACTTAATTCTGTTGAGATTTTAATATATCACAAGATATTGCGGCAACTACTTTCCATCATGCTTTCTCCTAAAACCCTCTCAAAATACCATTTCCTTCATTATTTACAAAGTAAACGTTGGAGATTTACAACGCATTAGCGACATTGTAACCCTAACAAGACTTGACTACATTACATGAAATGTTACTTGGAACAGGTTTTGTTGTAAACATGTGGCAGACATAAACACTACATTTTCATCTCCCCGTTCTCCTACAAGCTGTGGTTTATTGTGTGGTTTATTGTGTGAATGATTGGTTCCTGAACTGCTTTAAACCATTACCCAAACCAGACACAAATACTGATTTACAGAAGCAGTGCTGTGGAAAGTATTATTTTAGAGTAAGCTTCTATCATTGTCCCAAAGGCACACATTTAGTCAAATAAAATTAGAAATATTTAACCAGCAAATAATTTCACTGAATTTTAATAACTACACAATAAAAATCCATAATATTTCATACATTTAAATATTTACATGAAAAATGTAAAAAACTGAATGACATATTCTTGACAACATATTGTAATTATTAAAAGAATTCTTTCAAGGCAAGTATTGAGGTGCATATATGTATTAGAAAATTTCCCTAGATGCTTAATTAAGGATAACAAATAAATTTAAAATTTCCAACTTAAAATGCCACCTGCTGGTGCAGCCTCACTTAAAAAAGATTTAACGCAAAAACATCAGCAGAACTGATTAGCTGTTTTCCGTTAATTATAATCTCTAATTATATTTCATGACAGGGCTTTGCGTCAAGTCTAGGCAAAGTTGTTGGTCTAACATGAAGACTTGAACATTCAATTTGAATCTTGCTACAATCCCCATCTAAATCTTCATTAGGGTAATATACCAAATGCAGGCCTTTCATGCTTGGCAACATTGAAATGTTACTATGTGGAAGAAAGTTTAAAAGTCGATAACTCTTTAATCTTGAAATGAATAGTCTTACGCACATTTTCAAAGTTTTTTTGGGGGAAATTAGATTCTCCTGGAACCCTAATGCAAGTTCAAACCCTCTGCTATGAGCTCGCTGTACATGTATGACACCCACTCACCAGAAACATGCAACTGCTGACAGAGGGTTGACAGATTATATAGGACTTTACTTTGATTCTAACTGTACACTATCACTGCAAGTGAGTTCAGGTTTAGTGACTGGTACCCCGCCTTGCTCTAACGGGTTTAATGTAAAACTTCTAAAATTTCAAAGGTGTTATTTCTGTCAAGATAATCAATTTATTTTACCTCTAAAAATTTCAATTTTTTCGAAAATCCGAAAACCAAATTTCTAAAAATGGTGATTGTTACCTTCAGCAGCTTGTAAACTTTTTCCAAGATCACTAATTTCCAAAAATTCGAACACATCCAAAAGTAATAAATTTTTTTCCTTCGAAATTTTAGAAGTTTTACCGTAACCACAGTTCAGCCGAATGTTTAGTCATGAGCAGTGTTACAGAATACTCTCAATGCCAAGGAGTGAGTGATTTGGGTTTTAACATGGTTTTCAGCGATCTTTCAGCCATTTCACCACGCTCTCACCAACATCACGGTGGTGGGGCTCCTGTCTCTCTGGGCTGAAAGATATGTACCCGGGGCGAGGCACGAATCACAACTGCCAAGGCTGGCAGATTGCTGGGCCGACGCGCTAACCACTGTGCCATCCCGCGCACCAAAAGCCAAGGAGTATGAATTCCTAATTATCCCCCAGTGAGGAGTAGTATTGTATGAAGGAGTACCGAGTGTGTATACATAAACAAACAAAAAATGAAAACTGTTTTCAGCGCAACTGTAATTGAACCAATATGAATTAAGTAATTGATATTCCCTATAGAATGGACTCGTTCCTTTACCCTTGTGACGAGATACGCTATAAAATGATGAAATGAACGTACAATAACTTACTTATACTTGATACGGATTTAAAATTAAAACCCGTCGTACTGGTAGTTGTTTACTTGAGTACATAATTATGCGTGTATGGCCCTTATCTGGAGCACTGCTTGAGTCTCACAAATTGCATGAATGTACACCTTCTCAACCTCTCACAATTAAATGAACATGCCAATCCGTCTACCGAACAATATTGCAACTTCTGCACTGCCTCAGCTTACATTTGGATACCAGTGAAATACAATCCAACTTGGATACTGTAAATAATGTTTGTACATAACACGCTTCTTAATCTTTCAGCCATACAACCAACACTACTGGTAGGAACACTGTATTTCCATATCACCTTGGCAACAGCAGTCAATCAGAAAACAAGATTTAGATTTTTGGCTCCTCTAACAGATTTTCTCCGTCTTTACGAGCAATATACAGCAAACCTTATCACAACACTCGTCCCATGATATAAGTCTCTTCTGCTCTGTTAGATACACACGCAAAAGCAGCCTGTTCATTAGGCTAACAAATTCTCTTTATTAACGTCTTGAACGCCAGATATTCATAAAAACTAGGGGAGAGACTGGGTTTCAATCAGAACTATCAGGTCAGACTTTGTCTGTGATCAGATAGATCATATCGCCAGTCACATTTATCGCCGTGTGGATTAGGCTCTGAATCAAATGGTCTATAGAACACCTCCTGAAGCGTGTAATGCTCTTTAGGACTATTGTCTGGTACGGAATTTCTGAAATTATATCGTCTGTTGCACTTATGGAAGTTGGGGAATTTTTTTGTTCATCACGAAGGAAGATATCTGACGAAGATCAAGAGCTGGTGTTACTGTGTTCAGCAGCCTTGCCTCTTAAAGGGATACATCCAACTTGTCTTAAAAATGTATATTCAAACAAGAAAAGGAATACCCAAAATCAGCTGCTTCCTTTTGTAACGAGAAACGTGAACAGATTGAGAACTCGCAGAAATCTAGCGAATGATATGCTTCCTTTGTTAAAGGGAGACATCCAACCGAAACCGAGAGCCTACAGAAATCCTAACCAATCAGCTGCTTCCTTTCTTAAAGGAAACCATCCAAGATTAAGAACTGGCACAAATCTTATCCAATCAGTTGACTCCTTTATTAAAGGCAGATATTCAACCAAGATTAAGAACAGACGAATCCTACCCAAAAGCTGCCTCCTTTCTTAAAAAGAGACATTCAACCAAGATTAAGAACTGGCAGAAATCAAGTGTTAGTCTACTCCAGTGAGACTTGAACCCAGGATCACTACTGCAGAGAGATCTATCATATGCCTGGAATACGTAAGTAACAAGGCAAACTGGTATATATCACTGATAACCGAACCATCTTTCTCAGCGCCTGTCAGAATCATCTAAATTCATATCACTTGTTTGCTCATTTCAAGTAACGAACAGTCTGGCATCTGTAGTCCATTCACAAAAGACGGCAAAACAATCAAGATTGTTATTTCGTGTTCCATTTCATCAGCGAGGTAGGGAGGCCTGACAAGGGGCAATTTCCGCCGAAATCAATTCTACTTGCATCGGTCTTCAGCTTCTTCTTGTTCTCTCCTGTCATAACATTCTCCATCACACAAGATCAGTCCGTGTTCACGCACAGGTTTTCAACAAAGAGACAGTAATGTTGGGAAAAATTGAAAAAATTAGATCTGATGCGACAAGAAGGACATGATGCTTTTTCAGCTGGATCAAGAAAAATCTCTCACCAAGCATACAGTCCGAAGGTGTGTCTGCAGGCCTATATTCAGCAGGCTTTCATTCATATCAATCTATGCCAACTTGGTTTGGGGGCTCAATTTCAAGCTGATAAAGTAGTTACAACCAGAATGGTCAAAGTTTGAACCAAGATGGTGCATCAGATCTCTTTCAAGTGAAGCTTCTTTTCAGCAGTAGATCCCCGCATTGAGAGTGTGTGATTTGGGGTTTTACATGTTTTTTGGCAATCTTTCAGCCACATCATCACAGTCTCACAAACATCACTTTGGTGTCGGGGCTCCTGTCTCTACGGGCGGAAAGAGGTACCTGGGTGGGACTTGCTGGGCAGATGTGGTAACCAATGCACTATCCCGTGCCCGTCAGAGGGAAAGAAAATCACCAAATTTGAATTGACATGGCTTTAAGAATTTTTCAAATGATTCAATGCCAAAATCCTTCATTTAAATCACAGAGGATCATCAAAAGGTTGAAAAGAAGTCCCAGGTGGGATCTGAACCAAAACCAAACAAGACGTGGCTGGAATTCTAAACGTTGCTCTCTTTGGCACCAGGCAGGTGACTAGCAGAAGAACAAATCCTCATGAAGCCCAGATTTGTTCCCTTAGTAATCGGAAATTCACGTTCAATGTTAAGCACAAACTCAACTGCAAGAATGATTGAGTAGGAAACTCTTCAAGGTAACCCACACCAGAAGATGAAATATTCTTTGAAATTCTTTGTGAGTGCTCCTCCTGAGGGCGGAGGATGTAGTAACAGCAGGCAGCGATGCTGAGCACAAGAGGACAGCCCACAGGTATTTGTACAGTACAGAGCTTGATAAGTAGACCGGTCCACCTTTGACAGTAATAGCATCACTGTCATTCACTTCAGTTTACCGAAAGGCTTTTCCCAGACTTCATTCAACTCTAATCACATCTCGTTCAAACGGAAAAGCAGATTTTTTTCACTTTCAAACCGACCCCTGCCAAGGCTGTGATAAAAACAGATCACAGCTGGAATATGCACTAACAACCATATAATTTCAGACTTGAGGATGCAAGATAAAATGGCAGACATATCTGCAACCTGACAGATCAAGTACTAGAGTTATCTCCCCTCCTAAGCCCGATCACGTTCCAATTTTAATCAAAATAAGTTTGTTTTTTTCATTTGTCAGCACAGATAAGGTAAACTAAGAAAACATTCCAATTACAAAGCCATTATTTTGAAAAAACACTGTCATTGGTATCAGTTGTGATGTCAAAACAATCTTTTCTGATAAAATATTTAAAAAATCATGCACATACTTTCTATCAACAACCAAAGTACGCTGCTGATTTAAAGGGACTCTCTGATCTTGTTTTCTACTTTCAACCAAAATCAAACACAGCACACCCAATTATTATCACAATACATCATTGTCAAAAAATGTCTTTGCATATTTATCACCTTCATTTCAAAAGAGTTCCACTGAGTACTCGTATGCATTACTACTTTTCTTGTGTTCAAAGCATCCCTTTAAGTGTTGTGAGGAGTTTAGTACTTACCCGCCCTTGGTTCCATACTGTTAGGCATAGGCATCTGTCCTGGGCCACTGCCGGGAGGCTGCAAGGAGATTTCAAAAGAATTTATCTAATGCAAAATTAATGACTCATTTACGATCTACTAAATAGCTTTTCATCTTCATTGATCAGAAAGACACGTCAATGCAGATTTCTACATTAAAGAATGCAATTTCATAAAGTGAAATTGCCTATTTCGTGAAGTCACTATCTATATGAGCTTTGAAAATAAATGTTTCCTTATCTAAACATTAGATAAAGGAATTTTCAATTTAGATTTCTGTGAGGGCCCAGAATTACAAAAAAATTTTAAAAGAAGGATTATATTTTGTGATTAGAAAATGCTCAATCTCATTTGAGAAAGAAGTACATAACTTTAGCAAGTCTGGAAGGTTACAAACAAAGGGGAAAGAGATAAGATGAAGAATTGCTGAACAAAGTGAAAGATGAAAATCATAACCGACAAGATTATGCGGGTTTATCCACAATTTATGTATCCGACTTTTCAACTTAAATTCCCAACATTAACCTGTTAGATACTAATAAAGCAATCAATTTGCCCTAAAACCAAACATTTCTATGCATAAAGGTCCGTGCCTGAGATGAACAAATGTGGAAAATTCAAAAGCCAAGCTATGAAATTTCACGTTAAAAAAACAAAAGCTTCAAGTTTCGAAATGCGGGGCTGTTCAATCAGGCAGAAGACATGGCGCATCTTTTATTCCCGAGATTGCTCACGCACGGAATCAATATCAGGATCTGCCTTTTTATTCTTAATGAAATATTTATTATAAGGTCTGCAGTATCAAATAACACTAATAATATGTTATTACATCAAGGCACTGCTAGGGATGCAAATAATAAGCAATGTAATTTGTTCTTAGGAAAATCCATTACTGTCTTAAACACAACTCTCCAGAGATGGTAAGACGAATTTCATTTGACTTGATACATTTATTGATGGGAATTCACTACTTTCATTTCCTATGATGAATTCCCTTCTTTGAAGTGAAGCAGATCCCACTAGCAGCATTAACAAGCTTTCTCATTGGTTGTGTAGCATGTTCTTTGATAGCTCTCGCGTGATTGGATGAAACTAATGTTACTGACAGCTTCCTAGTTGAAACTGGAAGTCTCTGGATCATACTTAAGGCAGTTTGATCTCTACCAGTCATTAGACAAGAACAACATCTTGGAAGCAGTATTACGAGGGAAAATGTTTGAGAGGGAAAACCAGTTATATTGCGCCAAGAAACTGGAGCAGCATTGTCAAGTGAGTGTTCTTCGGTTAACTTAGTTAAAGAAAATTAACAGACAAGAAAAGCACCCATTACAGAATATGTATCGAGTTTCAGGTTTTTTCAGACTACAGATTGGACAGAATGATGTATTAGAGAAAATGAACAAACAGCGGTTGGTCAGAAAAAGTGGCATGTAAAATTCAATTTCGTTGTTTGATTAATATAAAA
This sequence comes from Diodora aspera, assembly GCA_031471655.1. Classification (NCBI taxonomy): domain Eukaryota; kingdom Metazoa; phylum Mollusca; class Gastropoda; order Lepetellida; family Fissurellidae; genus Diodora; species Diodora aspera. The sequence continues at coordinate 19,830 of JAUELE010279592.1, forward strand.
TCTGACAACGAGTTTTTTGAGTGTGTTACGGCTACAAGACAGGCCAGCCTACTCCTTATACTCAGGGATACCTGTTAAAACTGGGACACGTAGAACAGTCTGACAAGATTCGCTTGAACATTTGTGTGTGTGAGCGAGTGTGTTTGAGTGAGTGAGCCAGCGAGAGAAAGAACGTCGGTGTGTCAGGTTTGCTGGTCTGCCAGCAGTTATCTTTTAAAAGATGAAAAGATTTGCTCTGTTACATAATGCTCAGATTCACAAATGAAGGGCTATCCAGTGAAAAATCGAAACTGAATAAACTGAAATGTCAGATATTTTAAACGAACCACAAATAAGATGTAGCTTACTGTTTACAATGAAATTAATTCTAGTTTAAGATCTATTGAGTCGAACATTAGTAAAGCTGTGAGTGAGCAAATGAAAAAACTAGTTAGTGAATGGGCGAGTGAAAAGGAGAGAGAGAGAGAGAAAAGGGGCAGACAATAGTTTCTCTCCTCCTCGAATCACATTAAGGCTACTATACCCCCTGCCCCCAATTGTCTAGCATCAGGTATTACTTCACTCTCATCCCCCCCAGCATCTGCCCGTACACTCTCTAACCCTTAGTACCAACTGCACAAATAGATGCCATAAATTGCACAGCATGGTTTTTCTCCGCCAACCACTTTTCAACGGTTATTTTCACATCTGCCTGTGACTAATTGCCGTGACATCAGGCAGCGGTTCCTAAACACCTCAGTAATCTTGTCGAAAAAACTCATTACCATGTTCACCTAGCACAAGATACAACAAACACTTTGAAGAACTCGCGAATAACAATGTCATGGACTGAAACAAACAAATCACTCTTGATTTCAACATTGTTTAAACCCATATATTTGGTAATGCTTGACTGCATTAATTGGACAATTATTGAAGTTGAATACATGCTCCCGAACGCTAAAATAGGTCTGGTGCCAACTGCATGAAATAGATAAACTGTAAATCATACACTGTAAAAGTGTATGTCTGATTAAATAACGCTGTATTTCCTTAGTCCTGGCAGATGCAGACAGGTTTATTTTCTATTTTCAAATAGCCAGCCTCATTCCAAACCTTTCTCTAAGGGTTTACCTGTTCCGAATGCTTTCCAAATATAAGCCAAATGCATACACTTGCAAATGTTAAGTTTCTAAAGGTTTACGAATGCACGAAAGTTAGGAATGCATTTATTCCCCAATTTAATGGCATGGAAGTTTCAAAATAAATGAGGCTTTTCAAGAGGCTGTAAGATAGACAAACATGCTATACGTTTTGTGCATTATTTGTGGTATGTGCAAATTTTTTTGTATATTTATTGTTCCACAAACCAAGATGTTTTTTGAAAAGAGAACACCGAGTTTGACCATGTGTCCATGTAGCATATAGCCAAATTAAATGAATTGGCCAAAAGCATGGAGGCACAATGAGACTATTTTCTATCTGAATTTCCACTGCTTGCCAGAGAAGATATAACAAACGTATGGGTTAATTTATTATAGAGCACTCAAGGACTGGCTCATCTTGATTGTTAAGAAAACATTACAAGCAAATTTCTAACAATTTTGTTTAGCATTTTGAGGGTTAAAGTTGTTTCCATCATAGAAGGATCAAAGATTTTTAAGTTTGGTGGGAGAGGGGGAGGTGGACCAGACTTCAAAATTCCAGTCTGAGTTTGGGGAAGAAGATGGGGGGTCTTTCAAGCCTCTCTTCCTCCCTGGATCTGCCAATGACTACTATGAATCAAACTTATCATCTACAAGAACTTGGTCATGACAGTGTACTGGTTGCAATCCAAATGCTGGATTTGAACTTTGGGTGGAAGCGTGAACTGAAACCTTTACAAAGCAGAGGTACAGACCCTCAAGTGATCTTACTTCCTGCCCAACCAATCAATCGTAACTCGCTGTCTACAAATATTGATAGAGTCCCTGCATACGTTTGTCAGCTTGTCAAACATGGAGGGGTAATTTTATAACATGCAGTTCTGCGTTATGCCTTCATTGTGCTTCCAGGGGGTTTGGAATGCTGGGGAAGCACGAGAAGAAGGGGAACGATCCCCCCTCGATGTGCCAGCCTGCTTGCCCGGACTCCAGGAAATGTTATCACATCACCAGCTCCTGTGATCAAGCCGCTCTCCCCTTTTATCTCCAGTACAGAGAAATACATGTAAAGTCAGACGGAGCTGAATCAATTCCGGAAGGAGGCAAGTCGCCACATATCTCGTCAGTTAACATTTTAATCGCAAACTGTATTCGAGCAGCAGGTCCAACCCTCAGGCTGACTGATTCTCCATCCACAGACACGGTAGGCACAGATCTTTTTCTCTTTTACTTCAACCATATTCAGCCCTCGTCAGTGACATTTTGCTCGGCTCAGATTCTCTTCTTAACTGTCTACTGAACATACACTTATTTAAACAACACGATTATTAGATTGGTTCAACCTTATCACAATGGTTTTATTACCACCAATAGTCTATCCAAGAAGCAATAAAGCTTCTTATCTATTTTTAGCAATTTACAAAACTCTGAAATTATGAAGCTTGATATCACAAGATGTCACCATGATTACTTTTGATTTGCTGAAACAATACCAATCAAAATCCTATTAAAAGATCCCTCATCGACAAGATTTTATCAGGTTTGGTAATTTGTATCAAGAACTACACATATTTTTTATCAGTCAGTAATATAATCTTCAAAATGAAGCAAAATTTTATGGATATGATGAAAAGAGGTTTTTCTTTGTTTGCTCTGAACAGTATTTGATGTTTTAATGCCCACTGCAAGACAAACTTTGCAAGGAAAGTAACTATTGTCTATATCCTTTTTGGAGTCTATTTGACATATCCCTATAAAATTCAGAACACCCCAGTCATGCCTAAAAGATGCCCATTTTGAACTCTTATTATTATTGCCGTTTCCATGGAAACTGAAAAGTCATGTGAAAGGTCACAAGGGTCAAAACAGCAGGGGATATGGATGACTATGTTTGGTTGTGGATCTTTGAAGTAATACTGCATGAAGTTCTGTTCAACAGATCTATGCAACCTTTGTGTCAAGAAACTGAACATATTTAATGTTAACCTGTAAACTAGCAACAATTCATTGTATCTCCGATTTAATTTCTCACTACTGTCCACCATTTGTATTGTTGAAATGTACAAGATTTCGAACAAATTTAATATTTCCCTCAGTCCATAGTGATGAGCCTGCATCATATTTCAAAGCATTGGCATCGTACTTCAAACAAACAAACTGCGAAAGAATCATTTTTGATCTAACTTTAACAGAAATATATTGTTGTAGATTCACTGCCTAGCAAATTATTGACTTGAAATGAGCCGTGCGATGTTGGATCTTAGGTCGCTTTTGGCAATCTTTCAGTCATATCACCATGGTGTGACCTCGCCATGTTGGTGTCAGGTCCAGTATCCAGGCTGAAAGAGGTATCGGGGCACGATTCGAACCCACAACTGTCAAGGCTGATACGTTAACCACTGCGCCATCCCACGCCCCAAATAATGACCTGAAGATTGATCAGTATAAGACCTTATGCTCACGCTATATTGTTTATGATCTAAGGTTGGTCTTCACTTAAGTGCTGAAAGTTCTAAGGGATCTCAGTTCTGGCCGAAGCGTTTGCACACACAGCCTCACCATTAAGCATTCAAAGAGTTTTGTTTACCGACAAACAATGTGAGGCTGTATTTGTTCGGTTGCGTGAGTTGATGATGGATGGGCTTCTTTGCTGCCATTATTAAAACACAAGGTGCAAAATAACAACTAGATGCAAGTGAGCGATTTTTAATTTGATGTGGCTTTCGGAAGTCTTTCAGCCATATCACATCCGAGTCAAACTCTGGGCTGAAAGAGGTGCCCGGGCAGGAGTTGAACCCACAGCTGCCAAGGTTGGCAGATTACTAGGGTGACACTCTAACCCATGGCCCTACAGCAGTTAGATAGGTCAACGACCTTTCTAATAAAGGTTCTACGACAAGCATAGTGTCACCGAGTCCTGTTATTTGGCAATGCCACACCATGGACACTTGCATGGAATGTACAACTAATGTATGTATTCAATTGTCAACTCAATTTCATGAGTTAGCAACATTTGATTGGGTTCTGCTATCATATATTTTAGATCTGATGCTGCTTTCAATTCATATACACCAAATTTAATATTTCTTTCAATATACGTTAGATTAAATGTTACTTTCACATATTTTTCAGCTACATCACAACTGACTTGATCTCTCGACAGAAAAGCAGCTCCGAGTTCAGTCTAAGTGAGTAATATTGGACTTGACAAACATTTTGCCATATCAGGGTCAAGGTCATCATTTCTGGATTGAGCCAAAGTAAATCCATTCCAATTGACCCCATTAAGATTTGTGTGAATGACACTGTGTTTAACATCACTGCGGGCAATATTTAAGCTATAGCACAATGATCCATTAAAATCAGCCCACAATATTATTGTCAAGGCTGATCGAGTGCCATGTTTGTGCACTGCCATGTTGATATCTTTGGAGAATGTGAAGCCACAAAGCTGATTCTACCACAATGCTCTTCTCAAAAGCTCAAAGATTGTAACAATTTGACAACGAATACCCCAGTTGTCTGTCAGTCCTGGTTGTTGCAAGTTTAAGTTCAGTCAGAGTGAGAGTGCATCCACGCAAAGAGCTATGAGCTGTGAGCCGAGTCACAGAAAGTATTGTACTTTACCCCTAAAATTTCCACATCACGGTTGCCAACAGTAAACTGCTGTTAAGTTTCCAATACTTATCGCCTTGCATTTTTAATTACGACGCTTTGCTTTCTAGCTGCCAAAGGTTAAAGTGTGGACACCGTCTGATTCAGCTCAATGCTCACATACAGCTTCACCGCAGGTTGCGTCAAATCGCAGCTTGTATTGTGGAATCGTCCCGTCCAGCTGTTTGACTGGTGATATAGCCGAGAGATTCATGAAGAAAGACTCTTCGATTGTGCCAAACTCTGTGCTCTCCACGTCATTACCACAGCCATTGGAACAATGTACATTCCACAACCTTTCTCAACTCCCTAGGGAGTATACAACCTGAGCTGTTAGGCACTCAAAGGTTAACATCACATTACCATCTCTCTCCAAGCAGGCACCTAATTTCAGTCCCAGTTGTTAATTACTGTTTCACTACAATCTTCAAACATTTCAAAATAAATGTTTTCAAACTAAACCTATTTTTATTCGAACATTTTCAGTTCTGAAGTGGATGTTTTTCTCATGACAACAAACAAGCACATACTCGGGTCTCTTTAGAAAAATGTGGGTGGCATCATTTCCGCCCAAAGCTACAAGCCATGACGTCGGATACATGTGGGGCAAGCCAAGTTTATGGCGAGTGGATATTTCACAGAGGATCAAATAGAAATTCTAATTTCCTGTATCCTACATCAAAGTGTAAAACTTGTCAGAACCTTTGCGAATGTTTACTTTTAATTCTACTCGGTTGTCTTTGTGAGCGACCATATTTCATCTATGAACGTTGTAAAAAGGCGGCCAGCTTGGTCATCGTAATGCGTTTTATTTCCGTTCACAAAACCAATTTAAAGACTCATTTTTATATCCAAGCTAGAGTCAATGCACAACCAGAATTTGCTGCTTTTCAATTGTTTTTGTAGTGTTATTGAAAAGCTTGTGTTTTCTGCTTCAATCAAATTTGTAATTCATATGTGCAGCTTTACTTGTTACAAAATGTATTTCAAAGAAATTTCTGCATTTCATGACTTTAAGTAGTGGTTGGTTGAATTTATAGTGTATGGTGTGACTCAGCAATCTTTCAGCCATACGCCCACTTTCGCCAGTTGAATGCAGGAGTATGATCAATGCGTGCACAAACCTGACCACTGTAGAGAAATATGTCCAGCATCCTGCAGCGGGAATCGAACCCACAATCTTCACGTCTGAAGGTCGATGCCACCCTGATTTTAAGTTGTGAGTGAGTGATTTGGGGTTTTACATGGTTTTCAGCAATTTTTCAGCCACATCGCCAAGGTCTCACCAACACCACGTCGGTGTCGGGGCCCCCGCCTCTCCGGGCTGAAAGGTGTGTCCGGGCAGGACTCGAACCACAACAGCCAAGGCAGGTTGCTGGGCCGACTCGCTAACCACTGCGCCATCCCGCGCCCCATTTTAATTTGTGACAACAATAGTGGATCTGTGATTCTTGCGAGAGGTTAGGTGGGGGCGACGTCCAGGGCAGACCCCTGAATACCCCCCCCCCCCCCCCAACAGATTGTAGGGCGGACACACCAACCACTGCTCCATCCTGCATCCCTTAAGGATTATGACCCCAACCCTAGAAAATTCAGCATACATCTTATCTGGCTAACACTCTTAATAGATAATATAAAGTTCAGGAGATACTCACTGTGTTAAAATCTACTGGGTTTGTCATCCGCACCCCAGGCCCTCTTGGACCCCCTGGGTATCTTGGGGACATAAAGGGCTGAAACAAAAGGAAAAAAATTGAAAAATCAAATTTTCAAACATAGAATAAGTACAAACATTAATAGCAAGAAAAATATTCTCTGCAAGAATGGCCTCCCCTACCCACCTAAGAAAGAAAAAAACCCAAAGAAAGTTGCGACGAAAATAGGCCTCATCACATTCAATATTATCAGGCATTCCACACTGCATCTAATGCTACTTGAAATACTTGGACTGAGTAACCTGGTGCAATCTCGTATTTTAAACGTTAAATATGTCTCTTCCAGGATGGCAAGTGTTGATATCCCACAATGCCAAGTGACTTAGGCCTATAAACACTAGAAGACAAGGCCCCACTTCAGAAGCTCAGGTAAGAGAACACTTTCACCTGAACAATCACCTGTCTGCCAGTTTTCTTTCCACAGGTGTTAATGAAAACTGAACTGATTGTTTGAATGTTACACTGCTTTCACTAATATTTTAAATGCGTCTCAAAGCAAGGTTAATATGGGAGGCTTAGACTGCCCAGGAGAAGTATCAACATTGGAAATGAAATGAATCTAAACCTGTTCCCTAACACACTATAAATTTAAACAACATACAATCTTTTTATTCTTTTTAAAACAAGTTGTTAAAGTAAAAAAATGAAATTTTCAGTTTAAATTCTTCTCCTTTTCAATACTGTCAGATTCATTTAAAAAATATTTTTTACAACTTTGTAACAGCCAACTGTAATTACTTTCTTGTTTTTAAACCATGTTGTCAAATTTAAAACAAAATTCAATTTAAAATCGTTTTTCATGACAAAAGCTTCAGTGTTAAGTTTGTCTTTATTGTACCACATGACATTCCCCTTCCTCCTTCCCAAGTCTCCCCTACCCGAACCTTCCTGACTTCCCTGTTATATCCCAACAGGCACTGTAAAGCAAAGATATTAAATAGGCTAGTATTAACAATGAAGGCTATTTTCACCCCGTGAACAGGCCTGTCATGGTTTTTTTTTGGCCTGACAAAAGCTACAAACTGGCTGAATATAAGTGAATTAATATATTATTCATTGCCTAGCAATAAAGAGCACATGCTGTGCAACTGAAGCGATAAATCTAATAAGTACTGATTAAATCGACGGACTTGGTCCTTGGCAAACACTAGAGCTCCAGGTCCTATCTCGGTATCAGCGTTCACAATCACAATACGACTGAGACGACACTCGTCCAATTGTGATTAGTTGTTTGGAAGGTAATACTGACACATTAGGAGTTCAGTGCCCGTGATATATTCCTTACGAAGACATGTGAGGTTTACATTTCATTATAATGTTCTGGATTCAGATCTGCAGGGATCTGAACCTGCTATTGCTCTTCTGTGGGCGAGGCTTCTTTCCATTCTTCCCCTTGATATTGAAACCGCTGGAGTGTATGAATAGAGAGATTTATTACGGGAGAGACTCCCCTTAGGAAATACAGAGCCGGCTATTTGACATATAAATAGTGGACGATAAAGCTAGAGTTTGAGAGAGTCCAGTAAATTATTGCTGTTTTGAGCTGGAGCTATTGGAGATGGGAAGCAGACGGCAACTGAAAGAGCAGACGGCCACTCAGTTGTTGTACTTGAGGGAGGGAATATTGGATGAATTCTCAGGCTCTGATGCATATGTTAGGTTCAAGAGCAGACGTCAATTTTGTTTCCTCACAGAGGTATACAGTCGAGATTCGCTGACTCTTTCACACAATGTT
>JAUELE010279593.1:0-17875 GCA_031471655.1 Diodora aspera
CCGCTTAGTGCATCATATAATTTTGATTATGATGAAAAAACTGGGATGTGCTTAACTTTTTTCTTTGTGTATATATATACTGATGTCCCAAGGAAAGTATACCAAGATTTTGAGAGACTACTGAATACATTCACAAATGCGTTGGATATACAAGAGATATCCCTTCAATACTTGGAAGGTTTATCAATGAGATGACGTCAATCAAATTACACTCACCGAAATCCAAGCATCCTTTTGATCAACTGTGACATACAGACGTAAGGGAAAATAATTGAAATCATTTGGTATACTTTCTTTTGGACGTCAGTATATATATGTATAACTGTAGACATGCAAAGCGTGGGGGAGGGGGAAAGGGAGGCTTGCCGTCACATCCTTTTTTCAAAGGTAATTGCAGCTTCTTTCATTATGATCAGAACATGTTATGTTTTAGCACATAATATTATTACAGCATAAAAATTCCACTTTTAATATTCATTTCGAGCGATCATAACAGCAGTCATCCACTTGCAATACAAATGTGATGTAAACAGCTGTTGCCTGTTGTCAGCGTGTCGACTACTTTCGCTTTTCAAAAATAGCACAATAATTATTGTAATACAGTGTCAGGAAAAAGTGATGGTGGTTGTGGTGGTGGGAAGGGAATGTTCCTACGGATCTGCAGATTGACAGTTCGTGTGGTATCCTAAGTGTCCACTGGCTACTGTCTCCTCGTATTTTTCCGAAACATATTCATTTTCCCTAACCCACCCTTGAATATATTTCACTAAACAGATCATTGGGTGACATTGCAATTTAACTGAAAATGTTTAATAAATATGATGTAAAATTCACCTTTAAATGCAGGTCGTCCAATTTTTTTTCAAAAATATTTTCCATCCGATACGTTGCGTAATCCCACATAGAACTCGCAACTGCTATCAACACACCGTAACAAACAGTTTTAAAGAATATTCTTTTCCTGCTTGGAATGGCACAGTTTGTCCCGTTAGTTGATCCGTTTTTTATCCAAACTGGCGAGAGTTCAAGCTGTTTCTGATCAAACTGTTTGAACAGATAAAACAGTGCACCAAAACACAACGCAGCAGCGCCGATTGTATCACAAACGGTATCCATTATGTAACCTTGACCTTTTCTGTCAGAACGGAATACACCCTGCCCAGCACGCGATCGGGCAAGGTAACCGTCAAAACTATCTAACCACGTCCGTACATGATAAAACAAAGCTCCAAACTGCCTAGTTCGTAGTGAATCTGACGCCACGAATTTGGCTGCCAAGATGGCGACGAAAACGTGAGAAAAACTTATCATATTTGGCGTTATCAAAAGACACGTAGAACTGAAGTTGGTGACTTTGTCAAAGATGTTTATAGATGGTTTAATGATGAAATGACTGGCTTCATCAACCATCAACATCTTGGCTGACAGATGGTGGAACGGCGACCATGACGACGTTGCCGCCGACGTCATTGGTAACGTTGTGACCCCCTGCAAGTTCAAGTACAAGATGGTGTCCATTACAGTGAAATAAAGCGCACATATTGTCACAGCAAGGAGGACTGGATCCTTCAACGGTGAACAGAAAGACATCAGGTTTCTTAGACACTCCAGTACGTCGCACCCAGTCGCTAGTGTTTGGCTGTGCCCCTGATTCCAAACCTCCGGAAAACTCTGAAATAAAGCATTTATAATTAAGATAGTGGAAAACAATGTACAACAATCCAACGTCTTCTGTGACTGTAAATGGTAACATGCTGTTTTCTTGCAGGCAATTATCCAAAGCCATGCTGGTGCTTTATGGTAGCATCAACTTAATGATTGGCCAACATAATGGTAGCATCAACGTAATGGTAGATCAATTTCATGGTAGCATCAACTTAAATGCTAGGTCAATTTAAGGCTAGCATCAACTTAATGGTAGCATCAACGTAATGGTAGGTCAACTTAATCCAAGGTTATGCAAGAACGTAATGGTAGCATCAACTTAATGGTACGTCAACTTAATGGTAGCATCAACTTAATGGTAGGTCAGCTTAATGGTAGCATCAACTAAATGGTACGTCAACTTAATGGTTGCATCAACTTAATGATAGGACAACTTAATCCAAAGTCATGCAGGAGCTTAATGGTAGCATCAACTTACCTTAATGGTAGGTCAGCTTAATGGTAGGTGAACTTTGGTTATGAATAATACTCAATTCATGACAGTAAGTCCACTGACATTAAACTGATCCTTTGAATGAGAGCAAGTTGAAACTCGGATCTCATACCCTTAATTAATTTAGACTCTGGGTCAATACACTGTTCTCTGCTACGCCTGCATCAGCTGGGCGAGTAGGGCAAATTTATTCACAGAGGAGCAGCATTTTCTCATGCGTTATCTTTACAAAATAAAGTATAGGATAAGTGTTGCATGAAGTCGACCTCAGGAATGTTTGGGGTTCTAAGCTACGGTATTCAACATCCGTCCAAGAAGAGAGAGAGATTAATGTTTAACGTGCACACTCCAGACATACTGATTTGGCGCACGGGGGATAAGTTGCCTAAAGGGAGGGAGGAAGAGTGTTAGTGTGTTGGCCCAATGCGAAAGGAGAGAGTTTAGAAGGTGGTTTTTGTTTGTTAGTGAATGCAGGTGTTACTACAGGATAAGACATAAAGGAGAAGTAGTATCCGTCCAATTTGCTCCTTAAGTGTTGTATCTGCTCCTAGGTTAATTAGCCATTAGACTGAGTAGGCTTAAGCCTAAGGGTTCAGAAGCCAGAAGTGAAGGGGGTCAAGAGGAGTCTGTCATCCTGACCCTGAAGTTTTATTATAACAGAGACAAGCATACAGTCTAGATATTTTCCAAGTCTAGATAGCTGCAGCTTCAGGCGTGAGCAGTCTCTCTGAGATCTTATTTATTTTATTACAAATGTATATCGTTTCAATTTAATTAAAAAAATAGAAATATTAATCTTACTTCATGGACTATATTTTAGTCTAGGGCCAAGAGCAAAACATATGGTTTAATTTAATGTATTTTGGGTGATATTTCAGTACCTTTGCATGTTTTCCTTTTCATACTTATTCAAAGAATGATGATGGGGATGGGGATGAGGGCAGGGTGGTGCTCTGCCTAGGTGTTGTTACTCCGCCGCTGTATCTGATGTGTTTGGTCTATTTTGGGGCGGTGTATTGGTTTTCACTAATTACTGATCACCATGGTGTATGTACTAGTCTTGATGCTTGTTCGAACCCCACCTGGTTCAACTGGTGGTCAGCTTGGTGTTCGTCGGACCAGATGTGGTGCCGACATCGTAGTAATATGTCTATAATAATTCTGAAGACTATATAAACTTAAGTATAATTTAATATGAATAACGGCTGGCGGAAAAAAGAACATTTCGAAACCTATGGATTTATGAGTGGAGTCGTAAACGCCATATTGAAGTTGGGCGCAGTTATGAAACACAAGAGAACACGAGAGAGTGTGGAAAGATATTGTATCATTTATATAAGAGCGACCATGCATACAGATGCCTTTTTGTATGTTCCTTATTTTGTACTTCTGTGAAACGTTCCAGCAAGGTAGCGAAGCGGACAAAAACGTCTCTTTGGTAATCTTTTCGTGTCATTCTTCCAACCATAGAGTGATGGTAACAGTTTAAACCAGTTTTTAGTGACATGTCATTTTTCATTAGCATGCTACGCCACTTCCGACACACTGCTGATACCACAGGAGTACGTGTGAGTCGTAATTTAGAGTGAGAGGAAAGCAAACAATATGGATCTATTAGATAACTCCGTTGATCCATTAAGCCATCCAATCCAGGTTCTTTGTGCCAGTAAAACCGACCGGTAGTGTCAATAACCGAAACAAAATATGTTCAACTACTTTTACTGAAATTTGTAACATAATCGAGCTTCCTACGTAAGCTTCACTTATGTTTGCATGTCATAAATACACGTCACCAATATTGACAAGTGTAGTTCGTATATGTAGGCCATCGGCCCATGTATAAAGATATATACATAAACATACTGCTTCAGCAATAACATGGACATAACAGATAAATAGGAAAAGTATGTACAAAGACAAGCGGCTGCTACTGTATAACTGTACATGAGTTAGGTATTACACATCGTACACTCAGGGCACATTTTATAAACTTAGCGCAATTAATAAGTATATCTATATCAGTACAATAAAGTAGCTTATGGTATTTAGCTATTGGAGTTAAACCATCATATATGGGCCAGAATCTTTCTTTGTACATCACACATGAATTACACGCAAAACGAAAATGGAGTTCATCTTCTGTAATATTCCTGTTACACATTTGACATAATTTATTTACATTTGCACTAACTTTGGATCTAACATTAAAACAGTAAAGGCAGTTCATGCAATCGCAAAAGACACAAATACCTTTTGTATTCTTTTGCACATATGTTAAGCACATACAATTCTACATCTTATAACAATTAAATAAACTTATAATATATCATATGGGACGAGTCATTTATCTTACTTAGTATAATTTGCTTCTTGCAGTCTACAAGCCTGTTTGAAAGTTATAATAAATTGTACAATATCACCTACATCCTGTCTCAACCAGACAAAACCAAAACCATGAATATTTCACAATGCTTTCACATGTGATGCCCAGGTACACCTACCAACAGAATCCAAGTTTCACATGAGAATATAACATTGCTCAGGATATCTATAATTGGGCATGTGAAGTAGTTTACACCAATATTGGATACATTTAATATAATAATCAACACATATACCATATCCGCCACATTCAGCTATTGCTGCTTTACTTGAGACATGTTCACCTACATTTAACATAAACTTACGAAAATTGGTATGAAATTTGTTAATCGCTGGTCACCAAAAGTGGTTGATATAAGCAAAGACATCATTTCCTGAAGAAAAGTGTCTAAACGAAACAAATGAAAGCAGAAATAGATTAGAAACATAACAATAGTTATTGGCAATCAGTGGCGTTTCCTAAAGTTTCGTTTGCAAACGATTGAGGTGTTTATTATCCTCCTTGACATTGAAAACAGGTTTCTTTGCATCATGAATCTCTCCAAGTGTTCGAACTGCAGCATACACACAACAATTTATAGTGAAAAGCAAACTGCCAATGTCCAGATAATGAAATAATTTCATTTAGTTTCCTAACTTCATCTTGAGAAAATTGTATTAGAGATAACTTCATCACAGGACGATCATCAATTCGTAAAACAATAAATGGATCGTAAAAGGTTTTAAACAACCTATAGAAAGTGTCCTGTGTCAAGGCATCATGTTCTTGGACAAACAAATCACTGTTGGAAACATCTGAATAAGTACAGAGGTGGAGTCAGGCAGCCTCAAGCTGAACACAGGCGTCCATAAAACGTTTGGGGTCTGATGCACTGCTGCGTTCGTTGCACCAGTTGCCTGAAAGTCCTTACAGTTAAGACATTCCTCTAAGGGAAGCTTTTACATAGGCTTAGTGACTTTCCAGTGATGACATCAATGACTCTTTAGTTATTTTGTAACCAGTCTGACTCACTTTTGTTTCTTTCAAAATTGCAATGCAATCTACCGAGCGCATGGAGTCCTTTGTTGTGGAGATAATCGCGCTTTACATTAATTATTAAATTATTTATTATTATTAAATGCAGATGACAGGGTTCATCAGGGTGACCTGAACTTCGACGCATGTATATGTTTAAACGTCGAAGCTGGTCACGCAAATTCTGCTCTCTAAGCTGTGAGAACATGGACATGCCAATGTATCAGTGTTGGTTTAGTTGTTTCCCGTTTACAAGGGGAGTATCGGGCCAGCCAATAGCACTCGCACACTCTAGTAGTGTGAGTTTAGATGTTTTGTCCAAGATACTCTTGGACGGGTTCTCTGCCTCCCCCTGGCAAGTCTTATTTACAATGTTGTTGGTTTCTGTGCTGGGGGAAGCCTGACTGGGTTGAGGAGAGATGGTATTAATTTCATTACCTGACGACGTGACCCTGTTGTAGAACAGTCAAGGGGGGTTAACGCTAATTGGGTGATGTGCGTTTGGTTCAGGGGACTAAGTCCTACCTATCTAGGCCCATCGCGAAGAGGCGTACATCATCAGCCCCTTATTATTATTATTGTTGTTGTTGTTGTTGTTATTACTTAAGCTACCTTTTGTTATCAGCTTTATTGTTTCCTAACAACAGGGCCCTTGGCGCAACATATTAATGCTCTATTCTGTTATTGTTTTCGTTACAGTGGACACCGCTGGTGTGCGCGATTGTGGACGAATGGACTCGACTCGAGTCGTAGGCGTTACGAAAACTCCAAGCAGCCAGGGTCCACCATCAAAGCAAAGTGAGTAAAAGCTCGCGACACCAAAGTTAGCAGAGCAAAGACATCCACACCCTTACTGGAATAAAAACCGTTTACGAAGTTTCTGGATCTACCAAAACATTAAAAATTCATATTGGAAAGATGTAGTTATAGCTTGGTGTAAACTCTATAAGACCTTTGATGTTAATCTGTGTAATATTGTTGATATCCTGAGCCAACCTCTATGGTGCTACCATCAATTTAATGATTCTCAATTTGTTATTAATCATTTGTATAAGAAGAATATTGTAAATTTAGGAGACATCTGTCATTTCAAATAAATGGTACTTTTTTGGATTATGAAAGGCTTTAAAGAAATATTCCCATGTCCTGGAGACATGCTATCAAAAATCTTGGTGATATTAAAGTCTATGATTTAAGAATATCCAATCCGGTATAAGCCCTTTGTTCACAAAAGAAAGGGAGTCGGAAATACTGTGACCAACTTAATCATTTCACAGTTTTCCCTGTTGTTTGTAACAAATGGAGTCGAATTTTACACTTTGAAGTGGATTTGAAAAATATTTTTCTCATAGGTAAATTATGTACTAACTATAAGATATGGGCCTTCCAATACAGCTCTTTGCATAGACAAATTTATACGAAAAATGAATTATTAAAGATGAAACGCATTAATATCAACTTATGTGGTTTTTGCAAAGACTCTGAGGAAAGCCTAATTCATGTATACGTTGACTGTTTGGTAACCCGTACATTCTGGAGCCATGTTGCCCACTGGGTCAATCAGCTGTTAGAAACTAAACCTGTATTTGACAGGAAGGTTTATTCTAGGTTCACTTTTTTTAATCTCACGTTGTAAGTTTTATCATCTTTTACTGTAAATACTACATTTATAAGTGCAGTATATAAGACATTGAGCCCTTTTTCAGGGGTTCTTGTCAACATTGGAACACTATTTTCAGATTGAAAAAATGTTGGCCATCCACAAAGATAACTATTCTGTTGTGAAAAAGAAATGGGGTAAATTGTTTAATGTATTAGATGTATAACTTAGCTCGGGGCATGGACCCGAAACTTCTCGTTTATCTATCTCGAAATTAATGTCTGTATATTTCTTTGTCATGCAATATTATATTTGTATACATGTACACTGGTCGAAATACAAAAACAGGTTTCTTCGCACGCTTACCATAGTCACCACAGATCGACCGAACCTCGCGAAAACCCTGTTTAGTGGAACCACGATGACGTCATTTTCCGACTATAGTTTAACCACCGTTTCTCCATGGTTAGTCTAGTAGCAATACGGCGGAAAATATGCTTTAACAAGACTTATTGACCGAATTCTTGAAAGATATTTGGCAGAGACGTTACATTCCTGTATTCAATCAATTTCGTCGATATTCAGAATAGTTTCAGTTAACAAATGGAATCTGAATAACAGCTAAATAATGCGGTCAGCGTTTGGTGACTTGTAATGCTAAATAATAAACCTGATTTTCAGTCTATGCATGCTCACTCTACATGCATATTATTTTGAATGTTGGTCAAAGAAGGCACGTTTTCAATAATGTTTCCTCTGTTGTTTGCAGAAGATTGAAGTTGGCAGTCACTCATCTTGACCATATCATGGTGGATTACCCAATGGCTGTTACTAATTTGAACTGTTTACTTTTGTGGATATCAAATAAAGTTTCAAACTTCGAATTTAATTTCATGACTTTTCCAATCTTAGCTTAACTGCCAAGGCACAATTAATTTCGTCACTGTGATAACATTTGGTTGAAGTCATAGTCTGTAGTCTTGAGATGAGTGGAGAATATGATTTAGGTCTGCATCATTAGAGCGACCAGAATTGGCACGTTATTCGCCATTCGTCATTCGAAAGACGAATCACTACTAAATCCGTCATTCGACATTCGATAGACGAAAGACTTATAAATCCGTCTTTCATTTTCCGAAAAGGGTCCGCATTAGCTGCCAGTACGATGTTGGCAGGCCGTCGTTTGGAGGTGACAAAGTTCGTATGAAATATAAGAAAACTACTTGAGAAAATGGAACAAATAACAGCGACAGCGAGTTTCAGTTTCGCCAGATGATCTACGAAATAACAGGTAACTACTTTGCTCTATTTTTAAGTTTCAAATAATTAAGTGGACTAGAGGGCAGTGCGTTATTTGAGAGCACTTTGTTGAGCAGGGGGAAAGGAACTTTTGCCAAAACATTCTGGGTCACATCAAGGAAAGTCGTGTCAAAGATCATAGGGTTAAATGTCACAGTCATTCCTGGGTCAAACGACGGGGGATAAATATGACTGTCTGCTTGTTTGAGCAAAAGTACCTACATATGTTTCTCATGATAATTGCAGAGTGGTTTGGAGAATATTTAATGCTCAGAAATCTAGAGGACCAAAATATGTAGCCAATTGGTTGTAAATATTGTCGGATTCTTTAATAAGCGAAGCAGTGCGGACGTACAAACGAACAACTTATCAGCGCCAGGCAAGCATGTCAGATTCTGGGTGAAACGACCAAAATTGAAGAGCGTGAGTGCGTGACCACTGTAAGATCTACCTACATGTACGCACAGGAACATCTGTCGAAAATTTCAGTCCAGATGTCGCATGTAAACTTACAGAGCAATTAAAGATGAAACTCGTTTGGTTTTATTCTTAGAGTGTCTGGAGGGATATTCGGTCGAATTTCTCGCTGCAGAGGGATATTCGGTCGAATTTACCGCTGCAGAGGGATATTCGGTCGAATTTCCCAGGGCAGAGGGATATTCTCTCGAATTTCCCTGGGCAGAGGGACATTAGTGAAAAAGATGTTCCTCTTAAAACAATAGAATGACGTCATCAAAGGTGTATACATGTATGCCAGCTTATTGCAGGCAGAAAACCTGTATTAGCAGTGAGGAACATTGTTACTGATACGGTGAGACCTGCGAGCAACTGTTGGCACAGGCGAAGCAATTCCAATATCACATAGCGACAGCGCTTAACATACTGCTGCCTTAGTCAACACGTGTAACCACGAAATATACATTTAGATACGACAGAGGTTATGGGTAACCTTAAAGAATTAATAACATGATATGTGACTCCTGCACGAAACTGAAGTGATATGATGATAGATCAAGCTTGATGCAAACAGGTCACACATTGCAACCCGACCCCTCCCCCAAGCTCCTGTTTTTCCACCTTCTAACATGCGACAGGAAAGCTAACAAAAATAATGAAATTAATGAAGGAAAGGAATGCAATGCTTACACAAATGAGCGAAATGACTAACACGAATGACATGAACTCATGCATACGGAAATACATACATAACACCTCGGCGTCTGTCTGTCTCTGCCTGTTTATCCTTTCGTCCATCTATTGATTAATCCATCCATACTCACGCACATACACACGCACGCACACACACACACACACACAATCATACATACATACACACGTACATACTTACATACCTACCTATCTACGTACGTACGGATTAATTAGTCATTCGACTTTCGAAAAGCGAATGACTGATTTCTGACGGGGTGTGTCATTTCCAAGCAACGGCCTTCCCACATAGTAGGCTACAGGCGGCCGATACATACATACATCCATAAATACACACACATGCGC
Source organism: Diodora aspera (assembly GCA_031471655.1). NCBI lineage: Eukaryota > Metazoa > Mollusca > Gastropoda > Lepetellida > Fissurellidae > Diodora > Diodora aspera. Next base: position 9,967 of record JAUELE010279593.1, read on the forward strand.
ACATGCACGCACGCACGTACGCACGCACGCACGTACAGATACACATACATACAAACATACATACAAACGCGCACACGATGAATACAAGATTTATTAGTCATTCGACTTTCGAAAAGAGAATGACTTCTGGTCGCTCATCATTAGCTGAACCAGCGTGCCCACATCGGCCCGACGTCGGCCCGATCTAGATCACTACATCGGGCCGATCTAGATTAAGCAACACGGCTCGACATCGGGCCGATGTCGCCTAACCGATTTATACCCGATGTATAACCGATGTACAGCCGATATTAATATTTTAGCCAAAATGCTACAAATGTCACTGATGGCAGAATGTTCAGTTGTAGAATGCATCGTCATATGTCATATTCACTACTTCAGTTATAAACAGGAAATTCATTGGCTTTTCTGAATTGGAAGCTAGACGCATTCCGAAATAGTGTTGTATATGTACACACATGCCTTCTTTTTCCATTCAGTCATAAAGAACAACATATGCTTTTAGATTAAAGCACTTTATCAATTAATTAGGATCTTAATACGCGGGATAAATATGCTTCCTAAGCCAAATGAGTAAAGTACATGCAGTGTGAAGGAATAGTATTGAAAACAAAGGGGCCTTGTTTGTCACGTGGCATCTGAGATCAATATTTTTACAATTGCCATTGCAACAAAAAATGCGTGTCGCAGACAGAAGTTTATAATTACAACAAGCTTTTCATGCATGCATACGTTATAATAGCAGCTTTAATAACAAGTAAAGAACCAAAGTTTTCTCTCCGTGCCTCTTCGCAAGTCACACAGCTTCAACAAAGACAGTAAGTGTATTTCCCGCCACTGCATGCATCCCGCAGTGAATGTATGCGGATCTTCAAAATATTGGTATATAATACATAGAGAATGCTTTACAAGCTCCCTTTGAATATATCATTTATATGAAACTATTCTCGAGTTTCATATAAATGATATTCAACCGGATCTCGTTTAGTATGTTTTTTCTTATACATCCATTGTAACAAATAAATAAACTCAGACACAGTTTATCCCGCGATAAACACCATGTGTTCGAGTTTCCTTGCGTAGTGATATATCAACTATCGGCTTAATCTGAAAAGGCCTATATGAAATCGGACGCTACCCATTCCGATTGTCATTCCGGTTAATTTTCTCGCATGTCGGGTCACGAGAAGCATACGAGTCCTCTGCCCGGTCAAGGGAAAAAGACGAGTATCTACGATTGAACTTGTGTAAGGTGTTTGAAAACCATATGAAGAGTTCATATAATCACTGAGCTTCGGTTGTTCAGTTCAATAGTGCGTATGGACCCTAATCTAGATTGAGTTATGTCCCTTCTACCGTCGGGCGATCCACTGCAAATGGTACATTATAAACTCAGACTGGGATGCAGATACGTAAGCAATATAATTTTGCAAATACGCAATTATTTTAACAGAAGTGCGTAGCGAAAAGCGAACAAAAATGCCTTACACAATTGTTTCAAAATGTGTTGCGTTCTACTCGGTAATTAGATAAGTCGAATGCAAAACATAATGGTCGTCAGCGTGGACTGGTTGACTGATTTTGTTGAATGCATCCCTTTCATTGTGGTGAACATGCACATCGAGCGAGCCAATATTACTTTTGTGACGGCAGTAAGAAGTTGCGCCGAAACGCACGTTTGTGGAAATGAGTGTGTCGCTCGAATACAGCTGTTTTAGAAGGTTTTGATACGTGGATTAGAATTGTGATTCTTGTAATGTTCACGATTTTCGTGTAACCCACGTGACTCTTGGTTTTACTATAAATATGGTCAAAGTTCGCTTAGTCGCCACTTGGCAGCGGGGTCCAGAGGTGAATAAGTAGGTCTTTTTTTAGGCGCCGGCCTTGGTCACTGGAGGGACAGTACCGCCGCGGCCGTTTGCGGTACGTTTCTCCGATCGAGTTCGAGTCCCTCCATGGCCCTCTCCTGGATCCCGCAGTCAATTCCTGACCTCAGGTTATTATGTCTTACTTTACATTATTTGTACATTAGGTTACCGGTTCCTTACTACGTCATAGTGACGTCATCGGCAAAGCCGTTAAGCCGGTTTGAGTGTTGCGCAACTGTGCCGATATTATATGGCCCTACTTGATTCAGTTATTTCTATTTAAAAAACTTGTTTGTTGAATTTGAAAACCTCTAGTTGTTTCCTATTTTGGTTGATGGTCAAATAGAGCCGTTTGACGTCATACTGTATTTACATGTAGTTCGAAAACGACACAATGTTCTAAATCAGACAAGACTGGTACCCGATCGACCGTCTCAACAGTCGTTATAGGGGCAAGCTACAGCAAAATGTTTCATGGGATAAAATACTCGTATCTCATGTTACCCAATTAAAAGTTTGAACACCCAATTACCTTAACAATTGAAGGCTAGATAGCCAATTGTTGCAAAAGCTTATCTCTAGCGTTGCATGTTTAATATCTGTAAATCTATAGAATGATTGAAGTTTTTAGTTAGTCTGTATATTGTTGATAATTCACTAGGAAAATGCATGGTTTGTCTATTATTTACAAGGACAATGTACAGATTATTATTATTATGCATTATGGTAATATATAGATTGTCTACAATTGACTGGGACAAATTATATATTGCCTATTATTCACCAGGGCAATGTATAGATTGTCTACAATTGACCTCGGCAATGAATAGGTTGTCTATTATTCACTAGGGCAATGCATAGATTGTCTATTATTTTACTAGAGCAATGTATAGAATGTCTAATATTCACTAGGGCAATGTATAGAATGTCTATAATTCACTAGGGCAGTGTATAGATTGTCTATTATTCACTAGAGCAATGTATAGGTTGTCAAAAATTCACTGGGGCAATGTATAGATTGTCTATAATTCACTATGGCAATGTATAGATCGTCTAAAATTCACTTGGGCAATGTATTGATTGTCTATCATTCACTAGGGTAATGTATAGATTGTTAACAACGATCGTGCCATATAACCCATCTGGTAGACACCTTTGAATTATATTTTCAATTCGATCACAATGATTGCTTTGATAGGGTTTGCTTGCTTCGTTGTGTTGCATGTTTTTAACCCAAGTAAAAAGAGAGCGCGGACACCAATTGGTGTGGGGCCCAGTTGGAAGCTGAAAAGGACAGAGACCCTGAGTAAAAGTAAACAAGGAGTGGCGCCCAAGCACGGGGCGCCCTTAGACGCGGGGCTCAATCACTTCTCCAAATGCTTATGCCCTGTTATATGGTGTGGGGGTGACACTAATAATTATTATGAATGAAACATTGCATGCAGCGGTTGTGTACAGGTTAAGCTTTAGTATGGTGCAATTTGGTGTACGAAAGTTTGGGCAACAAAGTGTTGTCACGTGACGTCTTGATCCTGCTCTCAGTGCAACAGAATCTGTCAGTTGAAATGTGTGGTCAATTATCTGAATTGTAGACAATTAATGGAATCTGGATGTCCTCAGACGTTAACAGTTTCTGACTATCCGGATACAATGCTCCCGCTGTTAGAAGATCAACACAGTGGCTTTCTGACTCAACAGTGGTGAGATGTTTAGATTGTCATAAGACATTTTGAAACAAGAACGACAGTTTCACGTTAGGCTCGGTGTGACAATCCGCAGAGATGACAGATCACTCATGCACATCACCAAGGTCAGACTTCAGGCAGAGAGCATGTCAAATAGCCCGTTTGGTTTGTTAATCCACTATTGTCCCCAGGTTTAACCGGAAAAGTTTTGGTTATAAACCATTGTCACACAGAGCTTCAACACTGTGGAATTCACTACCCTCACTAACCAAATCGTCCCTGGATTTTCCGTTTCAAATCGAGACTAAAAACATTCGATATTCATTGTCTGTACACTTTACTTGTTATTTCACGTAATTCTCATTTTATTGTAGAACCATGAGCGTGCTCTAGGGCACGAATGTGTCACATACCCTTCCCTACACACATTACATCACAACAGTACACACATAACATTACACACACACCACACGTTACATACACACCCATTACACGCATACACGCCATACGTTATGCATTAACATATACATACATACATACTACTCAACTTATAGTTGTGATAACAGTTCAAAAGGAATCAAACGCCATATATTTGTATCACAAACATTTACATGCATGCATTAAACAGTGAAAGAACATGAGATTATGTCAGAAAAAATCATTTTGGTCATACTGATAAATTGCAATGAGATCATCCTTACTCGGAGCCAACTGTCAAGACCAGTTAAAGTAAATGATTGGACCATAATGGAATGTCGTAACCTTTATGGTATCCCCGTGCATTAAAAACATGCAGACAACGGCGATCCATGCCCATTATTAGCCGACGAATCTGTTGTCGTGGAAGGCCCTACCACTCCTCTTCCAAGGATGTCTGGAGCTCGTCCAGCACCCGTGGTTGTACAACTCGTGCCGAAACACATGCTCAATTGGATTGAGGTCTGGTGACTTGTCTACTGCTTCAGGTAATCTACGACTACCCTGGCACGATGTGGACAAGCATTATCATCCATAAGAAATAAATGTGGGCCCATGGCATCTGCAAATGGTGTGACAACGGGATCAAGGATCTCATTCCTGTACCCAACTTCGGTCAGCATCTCTTGCTTAATGACATGCAGGGGTATTTGTCCGTCCATGGATGTGCCGCCCCAGACCATAACTGACCCCCAACCATATCTGTCATGTTTGGCAAGATGTTGCCTGTGGAATCCTTCTCGAACACGTCTCCATGTCCTTCCTCTTCGGTATGTGTCGTCCAAGCTAAAACGAGACTCGAAGAGCACCGGCCTCCAGTCATCCAGGGTCCATGTCACATGTTGGTTTGCCCACCGCAACCGCTATGAGCATGAAGTCGAGTTAAATACAGTCGCCGAACTGTTCTACGAGACCTCAATGCAGACCTTGACGCACTGTTTGGGTAGAAACACGTACACCAAAAGCATTCTGCAATTCATTTCGCAGCTGTGTTGCAGTTTGCATTGGATGACGTCTTGCCCGAAGGACCAAAACTCAATCAGCAGCTCCAGTTGCCCTTTCCTGACCTGCTCCATGTCGGGCTGCACATCCAGTGTTTTAGTAACGGTCGCTCTGTGAAACATTTAAAGTTCTTGCGTAGCACTTTCCTCCAGCGTTCCTACCCCCTTGCCATGATTTCAATACTCAAACGCCGTCTTTAGGGTTGCGGTTGCATACGTTTCAATTTTACCATCAAGAAACCAAACGTTTTAGCAATGCAGACCGGCAACTGGGGTTGCTTTCAACATCAGCTGACACATCGTTCAACGTGCACGTGACAACCATGGGCATTTCATTAAATGTAAATTGAATATGTAAACCCATTTGATTGGCATAAATGTAATCATTCTGTCAATTTGTAAAAATATCCAGTATCCCTGTCAAATGTTGAGTAGTGTATATACTGATGGAAAGAAAGTAAGGAAAGGTAGTTGGAAACAGTGTAAGGTAAAAGGTATTATCTCAATAGTTCCACGCTGATGTCAAGGGGTCATCCAAAGACATAAACGACACAAATAGTGACAATCTGTGTTTTATGTATTTGCATATGCAAGAAGTTCAAAATGCATTTTCATATGTACCTTCGTTCAGGTACGTGTTGCCATCAGTATATTTTGGGGATTGATTTGGGGTGCCAACACGGCAGAACAAATGTAACAGGTCGATGCTCAACGTGTGTAAATAAAACAGCAAATTATTTGTCTTGGATCTCTTTTATTGTATACATAATTTCGGTTTGGTCATCATTCGCTTGCTTGCAAAGACCAGCCCAACGAGAATCCCAATCGTCACAGTAAACTGTAGAATGATGAGAGACAAGGTCAGCAGCTCATAATTGAAACTGGTAGCTTCCGAGTCACTGTCCTGGATCAAATGGCATTCCATGCCTTGTTCAGTCATCTTGCAGGAATTAGGATCAACCTCAAAACCAGCTTCCCTCAGTTTCTCCACCTTCTCTTGGATCAGTTCCTCAAGGTTGCTGGAGTCTTCAGTAAGCAAGTCATTGCCTGGCTCAGTGTCTTCTGTTCCAATGACTACACGGTCTTCCTGGTCACCTCTGTACAGGATCTTCAAGCCGACTTCAGTTTCAGGACCAGACTGGTCTTGTCTTTCATCTTGTTGACTCAGTTCTTCACCTTGCCGATTCAGTTCTCCATCTGGCTGCACTGGCTCTTCGCCTTGCTGCACTGGCTCTCCGCTTTGCTGCTGCGTTTCCCAACCTTCTTGTAGCTTTTCCCCTGCTTGCTGCACTGGCTCTCCACCTTGTAGTGTTTTCCCCACTTGCTGCACTGGCTCTCCGCTTTGCGGCTGCGTTTCCCAACCTTGTAGCTTTTCCCCTGCTTGCTGCACTGGCTTTTCACTTTGCTGCACTGGCCCTCCGCCTTGCTGCGGCGTTTTCCCTACTTGCTGCACTGGCTCTTTAACCTGCTGCAGTGGTTCTCCGGCCAGCTGCAATGGTTCCCCATCTTGCTGCACTGGCTCTCCACCTTGCTGCACTGCCTCTCCACCTTGCTGCACTGGCTCTCCACCTTGCTGCACTGGCTCTCCGCCCTGCTGCAGTGGTTCTCCGGCCAGCTGCAATGGTTCCCCATCTTGCTGCACTGATTCAATGCCTTGCTGCACTGGCTCTCCGCCTTGCTCAAGTGGCTCTCTGCCTTGCACCAGTGGCTCTCCGCCTTGCTCCAGTTGCTCCCTGCCGTGCTCCAGTGCCTCGCTGCCTAGCAATAGTGGGTCTCTGCCTTGCACCAGTGGCTCTCCACCTTGCACCAGTGGCTCTCCGCCTTTCATCAGTGGCTCAGTGCCTTGCTCCAGTGGTTCATTGCCTTGCTGCGCTTGTTCACTGCCTTGCTGCATTTGTTCTCCGTCTTGCTGCAGTAACTGTTGTTCTCCATTTTGAATATTTGCCTTGTCATCTTCAAGAGCAGGTTTCTCATCTATAACCACTTCATTTATTGATGCACTTGTGGCGTTTGTCTCTACTTGTCCCTGCATAAGTTGACTGAACCCAGATTCTACTTTCAGATATCCATCTCTTTTCACATCAGTGTGGAGATCCTGTCCGTCCAGCATAGATGTACTATCAAGGCTTTTGCTCGCTTCAGGCGGCAACATCTGTACTGGGATAGTGGAGATCATTACATCCCGACTTTCTGAAAACAAACAATCCTATGAAAGACCTTTGAAAACAAACCTTCAGCAATAAAATGGGGAAATAAATACGCAAAGCTATGCGAAGACCCTGGATTATAAGGCCGATTGGTACCGATATCGTTGCCATTCCATGCAATATCTTAAGCTCACACGACCAAGATTTGTTCTCCTCAGCGGCCACATTTCCGCCAAACACAGTGTGATGTGATAGAGGGAAGCGTTTCTGAATAGAGACCCCTAGAAAGAAACCCTATGACGTCAGACCAACAATTAAGTTGCCCTTGTCTAAAGCATAACGGTACTGGACTGAAGCACTACTGATGCTGGATGCAGAATGCCCACCCTTTTAAAATGTATACTTTACAATCAGAACCTTTCAAACCGTCTTGTGAGGAAGGTCTTGGGTTGGCATTCCTCTTCCGGCGTTCGTTGGTACATGAATTCTGCAAGTTAGAGATAAAGATGAGCGATGAAAGAATGTCAACAGTTTGCAATGACCCCTAAGATCAGGATGAGATGAAAGTAAGGTCGAGTTGATGTCTTAGGTTGCCCGGCCATAAGGACACATCATGTCCAAGGTGAACACTGAGGGACATGATACATCGTAAAAGAGTGAGTGAAATGGATTTTTACATTGCAGGGGCAATATTTCAGCCATAGCGCAATGTGATGTGCAAAAGGCACATC